>BHFT01032114.1:0-74848 GCA_004320025.1 Laticauda laticaudata
TCATGCCCGGCCACATACATTGGACAGACCAATAGAAGAATAAGTACCCGCCTAGATAATATATTACTACTATAATATATATTACATATATATACATATTATATATACGTATATATTACATATATATATACTATACATTTGGGAGAACCCAAAGGACATTTCAACATGAATCATTAATCAAGAGCTTTGGGTGGTGGTAAAATGTCAGAGAGTCAATTTGGTATGTCACCAGTCTGGGGACTGCGAGATTCTAATCCTGCTTTGAGCACAAAGCTAGCTGGGTGATCTTGGGCCAATCAGTTTCTTTCAGCCCTAAGAAGGAGGCAATGGCAAAACACTTCTGAAGAAGTTTGCCATAAAACTGCAAAATATAACAAAATTGCCCAGGCAGTTTCCAAGAATTACACAAAATTTGAGTGGAAGGAAAAAAACACGTCTGATCAAATTGTGAAATTGGAAGTTTACTATAATCCATTCTGAAGTCTTAAATATTCCAAATTCCTCTTATAGTACTTCAAATTAGTTAAAAAAAAACACAAATTGATTTAGAAGATTATTAGCCCTCTTAGCTGATGAACAGGAATAAATAAATAACCCTTAATTTTCAAATTGGGATTATTACATTTAAAGGGATAAGGTGGCTCAATGGCTAAGACGCTGAGCTTGTTGATCAGGAAGGTTCGCAGTTCAGCGGTTTGAATCCCTAGTGTCACGTAACAGAGTGAGCTCCCGTTACTCATCCCAGTTTCTGCCAACCTAGTAGTTTGAAATCATGTAAAAAATGCAAGTAGAAAAATAGGGACTACTCTGGTGGGAAGGTAACAGCGTTCTGCGCACCTTTGGCATTTAGTCATGCTGACCACATGACCATGGAAATGTCTTCAGGCAGCGCTGTCTCTTTGGCTTTGTTACAGAGATGAGCACCGCCCCTTAGAGCCGGAAATGACTAACATGTATATGCGAGGGGAACCTTTACCTTTATACCTTTATTATTAAAATAAGCGTCAAAATTATGTTTTCATTCCAGCACATTCTAAATATGCTTTACAGCTTTTTCTGCTGGAAATATAATTCTATTTTGACTAAAAAAGGACAAAGTTCCTGCCCAAGAGTCCTGGGAAAAACATAATAGCTTTCTAATTGGTTAGGAAAAACCAGGATTTCCTCTACTCGTTTTAAGAGTATCAAAGGAATCAAAACATTTTTTCAGGCTATCTTTCTGGTATATTTCCTTTCCAAACTACTGTAACATAGAACCCCGGCATTTTCTACATTTAATTAACCTTTTATATTTCTTTTTGGAGTCAACAATAAAAATTAAAGCATTCAGGTAAGTTGGGTGTGCACCTATCCTGTGAGAATGCCATTAACATTACATTCCCTTAAAATATAAACCAGAACTAAACCTGAAATATTTATTTGTTTATCTTATATATAGGCACATTTAAGATCAACAGAAAGCACTTAAGGCGAGTGCTAGATATGATCGTTGTCTAATTGATCTCAGGGGAACTTTTCAGATGAGGTATGTTTCTAACTTCTACCTAAGCAACCAAAACAAAATCCTTGCTCAAAACAAGATGGGAGGAGAAAGAAAATTTTTTCCAAGCCTACTATGCAATTCAGTTCTCAGGTACTTTAGTTAAAAAGCCTTTTCTTTTTTCCCCCACCTATCAATTTCTGCTATTCATTGCCACAGTTGTCTGGTTCTGAAAGTGAAAAGTGTTTGCAATGGTCTGTAAATGAATCATATGGCAAGTACAAGCAGAGAGGAATGACACAGTGAACAGCAACATGTTTGGGAAAGCTAATTATGGATTTTCAAGACAAGCAGCCCTGAAGTCTTTGCTCGCAGTGCTACACAATTACATAACACTAATGCTATTTGATCACATTATGTAGAAAAATAAACACAGCTGCAGAAGTATCTGGAGAGAAAAAAAAATATGTGCCTCTTTCTCTTCTTCATTGCTTTGGCCTAGTGCTGGTTCTAATTGCATGCCTAGCTTTGAGGAAGATGTTTTTGTCCAGTTTCCCATGAGAAATTATAATTTTAGCATGGGTAAAATAAACCAGAAACCAAATGATCATAGAGACTGCATTCTCACCTCACTTTTAAAAACATTTTAAAGTATAGTTGTTGGATCCATAGTGGCTTAGTTTGCACATTGTACTAAGCTATAGTGAGCATATTTTATTCATTACGCAAAATCAAAAGCGAGATATGGTACTACATTTTGGTTCACACCGGACCAAAAACAGAACTCAGCAGCCAAAGTATACTCAATGACATTTATTCCATAATGCACATATTTTCATTGTGCCAGAAGCTTGATTGTACTTCAAGCCCAGCAGAATGTTCTAAGGCTTCAGACAAATCTTATTCACATTTGTGGTTAATATAATAAAAAAAAACTATGTAATTGTGAGCAATTAAGTGAATGGGATCGCATTGTCAACAGGGGTGGGATTCAAATTTCTTAACCGGTTCTGTGGGCATGGCCTAATTTGTGGGTGTGGCTTGGTGGTCATGTGACTGGGTGGGTGTGGCCAACTCAATGTCATTCACATCAAAGGGTACCTCACCTGGCTCCTCCCTTCCCAGCCATTCCTTGTCATACCTAGCCTCAACTTATCTATAGTTATGTAAAAATGTTGTTCACCTTTTTTTGACTATGATCTACGTACTATAGATGTACTTTCATGGACCACTGAAAGGAGGAAATGGCTCACATGCTTTGCCCAAGAGGGTGATAGGCCACAGGCTTTTAAGGGGCTGCCAGAAAGAAGGAGGGGGGGGCAATGTATTTTCCAAAGCACCAGAAGACAAACAAGAAGCAATGGATGGAAACTGAACAAAGAGAGATCTAACCAAGAACTAAGGAGAAACTTTCTGACAGTGAGAACAATTAATCGGTGGAACTGCTTGCCACCAGAAGTTCTGGATGCTCCATCACTGGAGGTTTTTAAGAAAAGAATGGACAGCCATTTCTCTGAAATGTAAAAGGGTTCCCCCCAAGGTCTCTTCTAAGTGTTATTCTATTATTCTGACCCCTTTCCTAGGACCTCAGAGTTTTCCTGCCTGAACGGGATTGGACTAGAAGACCTCCAAAGTCCCTTTCAACTCTGTTAAACACACCTGTATTTATGCTCTGGACGATAGACATGTAAACCCTGAAAAGTACCTGGGCAAAAGAAAGGTGGTAAAATCACTCTAAGTATAGAGACAGTACATATATTAGTACGGATATTAATATATGATAAAAAATGGAATAATTAGAAATAATAGCAGTTTTTTTCCTCTCTCCCTTTCTATTTTTTTCTTTTTCCTTTCTTCCCTCCTTTCTTCCTATTTTTCTTTCTTTCTCTCTCTTTCTTTCCCTTCCTTCCTTTCTTTCATGTTTTCTTGCCCTTCATTCTTTCCTCCTCTCTCTCTCTCACACACACACACACAAACACACACACACCACTGTCTCTTGTGACACCCACACACCTGGTCTGGGACAAACTTATCCTGTGATCACCAGAGCAACGGGCAGCGGGAGAACGAAGAAAACAGCAGCCTCGGGACATTTACCCACCCTCCCTTTTGGAGCACCACACCGGGGGTGGGGGGTGGCGGCAACAAGGGCGGTGGCGGTGTGGCTGCAGGAAGCAACCCCAGGAGTTCCTGCCCTCCCTTTTGGGGCATTGCCGCCCCTCTCAGCCCCAGCGCAGCAGAGAAAGTGAATGGCCATGGCATGCTCTGGATGCTGCCATTGTCGCATCACCCAGTGCAGTGCTCTTCACTGAGAGCTGCCTGTTTGCCCATCTGCCATCCGGACTGGCCCGGAAACAGTGCCCCACCTTGGCCTCCTCCCACCTGGCTGCCATTTTCTTGACTCGAGCAGAGAATGCTACTTGGAGTGAGGGGAACCACAGTGCTGGGCTCCAGCAGTGCCAAGTGCCAAGGGCATAGTTAGAATTGGAATAAAAGGCTGTGTGGATATGGTGAAAAGAACCGGGGCAACACCCGGCAGCTTGGATGAGAAGGTATGAGTGAGGCAGTGGCTGCTCTTGCATCAAGAAGCTCTGGCTCTTTCCGCCAGAGATGCACAGCCTCTTCCAATCCTAGCTATGCCCTTGGCACTCGCCACTGCAGGAGCCCAGTCCTGGGGTTCCCCTTGCTCCAACCAGCAGCCACTGCTCATATCAAAAAGCTGGTGGCAGGTGGGAGGAGGCCCAGGACGGATGCAAGGTGTGGGAGGCCCAGCAAGGTCCGGTGAGGCCTGGGCAAGGTCCCGGGACAGCAGGGCAAGGCTAGCCAGCCAGCCTAGCCCAGGGATGGTGGGGAGGCAGCTACCTAGGCCCCAGCCAGCGCCGCCGGTGGGATGGGGTGCACCGGTGGGAAAGCCAGCCAACCGAGCCCGGGGATGGTGGGGGGCCCCAAAGCCCGGGGACAATGGGGGATGGGCAAGCGCAACTCGCAGGCTTTCCTGTGTGCAGGCAGATCAGGGCTGCTTATTTGGGGTTAGGGTTAGCCTAACTCAGCTGGAAAAGTGGAGAGCTTCGTGTTGGCTCTGGCCAGGTCAGCGGCTGCTTCTCTCACCTGCTCTTCCTGGGAGAGGGAGAGCAGCTTTCCCGGCAGAGCAAAAAGCTTGTAAACCCCCCTCTCTTTGGGAAATGGCTCCTGGGCAGGAGAGAGAAACAGGATTCAACCGGGCTACTTCTCTGATGCCCAGGAGCCATTTCCCAAAGGGGGACTTGCAAGCTTTTTGCTGTGCCAAGAAAGACTCTTTCACTCCTCCAGCTGGAGCAGCAGGTGAGAGAAGCAGCTGCTGCTTTGGCTGGAGCCAACAGGAGCCTCTCCACATGTTCCCCGGTGGAAGGCAAGTGGTGGTGGGGGAAAGGTGACCGGAAGCGACGGCAAAATGCAGGTGGTGGGGGAAAGGGGCAAAACAAACGATAAGTGATGGTGGTGGGGGAAAGGCAATCGGGGTTTGCAGAGCCTCATCACCCAAGGAGATCATCAGATCAGGCAGGGCCACAGCGAAAGGCAGGCAGCAATGGCTGGCCTGGTGGGTGGGCAAAAGCAGGCTGCAGGCATGTCACGCATACGCATGATGTTGCACATGTGCGATAAGGACTAACTGGGCAGGGAGTGGAGAAGTGGGCGGAAAGGGGTGGGGCCAGCCAGAGGCCCGATTTACCAGTTCTCTGAACTACGGAGAATCATAACAACCGGTTCTACTGAACCGGTCTGAACCGGTAGAATCCCACCTGATTGTCAAATATTCTTGATGAAATCTTCCCTCAAGCATTGGGCTATGAAGGTGGTTGATTTTTTGGTCTGGAACCTAGGGGAAAGGGTACATTTGATTTTACCTATGTTTTTATGGATTGTTGTGAACCAGCTAGAGTATTGTATGATAATTGGCCACAAAGGTCCTGTAAGTAAGCAAATATTTTATCTTTTGTAATTAAATCTAAACAATCCAATTCTCAGTTTAAATTGAAGCATGCCAATTGAAAACAATCTAGAATAACAAGTGTTTAAGGAAAATTAAATTCAATTAATTTTACTTTTGCAATGCTTATTTTTCAATCCTCCCAAGTTAATATTCTGAGACCCAGAAATCTGAAAAATTCAAGATGTAGTACTTGTAAATTGAAATTTCTGGTCATGTTTGCTAAACTGCCAACTGTTCAAGATAGAAGACCATGTCACAAAATGTAGGGGTCTCATTGGAATTCACTTAAGATGGCATCTACTCAAACAGTTGTGCTTACCAGTGCTACTTCTCGCTTGGACCCGGGCCACGCAAGTGGTGGATAAATGCACGTGCACAACTCCACTTGCCCACTGCTTGCACAAATGGAGCTGCATGCACTCATGCGCACACCTGGCACTGACACAGAACCATCCCCTTCCCTCTCCCACCAGGCTGCCAAACTGTAAAGGTTGGGGACTGTTTCTCTAGATGCAGTCTGAAGTCCCACCCTGGCTGCCGCACACTAGTAAAGTTATCTTTCTAGTCTGGCATAGTTGCAAGAGAACAGCAAATATTTCTGTACAAAAATATTTGTCAAGGATCTTTGGATACATCAACTGAGTTTCATAATTTGCAATTCACTGCTGCTTACTGCCTACAACAATATTGGTATCTGAAACTTTAGGATAGAAGAAAATATCACATTTGGCCAAACTGATCCCCTACTGGGTCTTTCTTTGCCAATATTTTATTGTAGTTGAATATAAAATATTCAGCCTAGGTGCCATATAGTAAGATAAAAATATACAGTGCTATTACCAATGGTGGGTCCATGACACTCAACTTTGCAGAATAGGGACAGCTGCTCTATTTTAAAAAAGCATTCTAAACAATAACAATATATAAAGCATGTATTGAACCTGTGACTGAATCAACAGTCCTCTCCACATTTACTTGGGAGAATGCAGAAACAAGCAGGATCTTGGAATAATATTGTGTTTCAAAATTTGATTATCATTTCTGATGTTTTTTTTAAAGCATAGTTTAACTCAAAATGTTCCAAATAGAAACCATATGATTTCCATTAGGGATAATTGCCTTAGACAACAAATTAAAATGCTCCCGAGTGTTGTTACTTACCAGGAAGTTCTTCATCAACATTTTATTTATACTTAAGAAAGTCAGAGCAGCATACAAGATAACTCCATTCCACTCTATTTATTTAATATATATCAATAACTCAAATTATTTATAATTTCAAATATAACTTAAACAGATAATTTCAATTAATATTTTAATAAAATCAATCCTTATAGGCAAGGTTGCCATATAGGACTTTGGTCAGAGTTATCTTTGGGTCTCAATGAACAATTCAGACTAGATCAAAAATATCTAGTATGGGACATGTGGTTTCTTGCATCAAAGCCAATTCAACAGTACATAAAACTCCAAAAATATTCTGTCTCTAAGGAATTTTCCAGATTTTGATAAACAGATCATGTACCATATATTGTTTAATCAATTCATTGCACAACTCAATTGTGTACTCACTATTTTATGTTATCATAGAATAAGAAATCATGTAATAAAAAAGCAGAAGTCATAAACACATTTTAGAAAAGATTTAAAGTTTTTACCTGTTTTCAAATTTTAAATGTTTTATTAGTTACCAAAATGTTACTTCTATAGATTTGATCAGCTGACACAAGAAGCAAGATACTGTAGTTACTTTCATAAACTAAAATATATTTGGAGTGCAATCTTATTTTGCTTATGCAGATATAACTCCACTGAGACTTATATTCATGTTCAATGGACAGCAGTCTTTAAATGAATATAGGGTTGCTATCTGAGGATATTTTATTTTTGCTTAATTTACCCAAAGAAAACCAGGAAACAATAAAAGTAATTTTGTTCTATGTATATCGTTTAGTAAATGGTTCATTCTAAAATCTGTACCTAAATGTGATATCTTTTCTAGTATTTTAATCATAACATCAGAATAACAGATGCTGTATATTTATTTTATGTCTGTAAGACCTTAAACAGTATAGCCAGTATTTGGAGAATGCTATTTTGGCCTGAAATAGAACAGAAACATTTTTGGTGGCACTTTTGTACCAATAGAATGAAATTTCCAGTGCAAAGTATCATTCAGTGCTACCTTTTAAACCTAGCTTACTCCTGCAAAGCATATTCATTTGATTTCCCTTCTGCTTTTCATTCAGGGATCAAAAGTGCTCTCTCCTCCCATTTTCCCCATAACAGCCCTAGGAATGTGATAAAAACATAAAAATTAAAGAGTTGTCATTTTGTTTTCTTCATGCAATAGAGCAAGTCCTGACAGAGCTCTGATATGTGGAAGTTTCATTTTTTTTAAACTGCTCTGTTAGTCAAAAGCAGTTGCCAAGCACTGAAGTATTGTGAATTTTCTGGGCGTATTATAGAAACACTGTAATGTACACAAATTACCTTTTTTTTTCAAATTCAAAAACAATTTTATTTAACATTTCGCATTTGAACACATTTAAAATAGCATACTCTTTTATTTAAATATGAGTGACAGTGCTTTACAAATGTTTCTTAAATATTTTTAAGAAAATATTTTGGTCTTCCATTTAAACAATAAATACAGGCACTTCTACATATACAAAGACAGCAAATGCTGTTTGAATTGTCAGATATAACACATATGAAGATATAGCAACATAGTGATTTGAGACTTTTAGAATCTATTCCTTCTGAAGTAGAGTCAATAATCTTAAGTATTTTTTTTAAATTGGTACCTCAATTATCACCATTTTCATGAGATTCTCACTGACATTAAATTTGACCTTTTAAATGCACAGTCCCATATTAGAGATGTTTCTACCATCATCAACTAAAATATTATTCAGTGAAGTGATAAAGCAAATTGGACTTGAAGGAGGGAAACTAAGCTGCAAAGCCCCTTCTTTAATTATGGTATTATTTAAGTTATTATGGAAGTTAAGTTGGGAAAATAAAGAGTCTGAGCTAATTTCTCATCTCAGAAAAGATGATGGGATCTATCATAACTTAATTACAATATCAGACTAAGATTTATTGAATATAATTTGATTAATCAATCTTTAAAATTATATTCATCACAACTTTAGAAAGCTTTAATTTTTCAAAATGTTAGGACAGAACTATAATGAGAATATTTTCATACCATATTTTCTGATGTGCACACTTGTGGTTGTAATCTCACTTTTAGAAGTACTAGACAATGTTACTAGCTAATTTTGATTTACAAAACAAGCCACCGATTGAAGATAGTATGCTTACCGTTTAGTCAAAAAATTTAAACTGAAATTTAGAATAATTTTTGGACACATACATATTTAACAACTTAACTGTGGATCTTGCAAGTTCGTCCAGATTTTAATCATTTCTTGAGGATTCCGGCTGTGGACTAACATTAGGTTTGTATAGGAGCAAATATTGCCCCTTTGTTTCTCTTCAATGTCAAATGTTTTGAAGCCTTTGTGTTTTTCTGGAGAAAGCCCAAGTCTCTGAAGGCACATGCCAATGTACACATCATCGATAGGATAAAGAAGGACTTGGTCAGATATGTTAGCTAATCTTAATGCCAGATCACCAGAATAAAGAAATCCGCCACCTCCTGCATATGGAGGATAAGAACCTTCATAAATACTGTGTGGGATATAGTATTTCACATTGGTATCACGATGAGGTCCAGCATCACGGATAACATCACCTACGAACAAGTCTTTGGCTTTTTCTTTAGTTAAACTCTTCAAGTAATCCAGGATCTGATGGGTATTCACAAAAACATCATCATCTCCCTTGAAAATAAACTGAGCTTCTGGGCAAGTGTTACTGACCCATTTTAGAAACAGTACCTCTTTCAGAGTCAAATTGAAGAAAGTATCTCTGTAGTTCCACAGAAGTATGTCTTGGTAGGTTTCGCTCTCAAATTTCAACATACCTGACAGATTGGGATAATTATCTTCAGGAGGAATTTGACCTAATAGGAAAACTCTCACAACAGTTATGTCTCCTAATTTAATTTCCCTTCCCCAAGATTCCCGGATTGCTTGCCTTCTATCAAAATGTGGTATGAGTGATTTAATAGCCAGAAGCAAAAAAGGTTTATGCTTGCACTTGTGTGGCTGATCTACTAACAATGAATAATTTCTACATCTTAAATAATGAAAAAAGTCTTTAAACCGATCTGGTAAGCCTTCAAAATCTTTAAGATCTGAGGATATAGATGTATCAGGATCACAGGAGTTCAAAAAGCTATTATTGGAAGATAACCTTTCTTCCACAGTCATATTGAAAAGCAATGCAAAAATAGGATTATATAAGTGTTCCAACTTCTGTTGCTGTTTATTCCAATATGCCTTGTGAGGAATATACTTTCTCCAAAATCTGCTCCTTGGCAGTATAACTTGTTGTTTTGAATTTTTGTCTTGGCCACTATTTTTTGAGACTTCCACAATGACATATATAAAGAAATTTACCATCATCAGAATTCCCAGCAATTTTAATCTTCTGCGTCCAACAAACATGTCTCATATCTGGAAAACATTTAAAACAGAAAAATACTTATTAATATAACAAGATTTGCATAAATAGTAACATAGTAGAATAAAAAGCTTAGCAAATTGAGATCTCATTTCAACAGAATATGTAGTCCTCATTTAGCAACTACCTCATTTAGCATTTGTAGTTATAACAGTGATGAAAAAGTAACTGGCTGGAAAGGAAAGAATGCTGAAGTAAGCAAAGGGGTGGTTTCACATAGCAACTGCTTCACTTAATGACCAAGTTGCTAATCCTAATTGTGGTCACTAATCAAGGACTACCTGTATTCCACAATACAAAAAAGTCAGTGGAAGTCTATGAACAAAAGAATTAATATCACTTAAAATCCCTCCCTGCAACAAACATGCTCAGGGCTGTAAAAGAGAAAAGCTAGCTACTAAACAGTTTTAAGCAATTTAAACACCTGCTTGGCCCACCATTTTTCTCTCACTAATTAGGCATATTACATGCTCAAAAATCCTGGAATTGGTTATGGAGCAAAAATCAGTTTACATAAAATTAATTGTAACTGTAACATTGGACCATGTTTCAGTGCTGAAAGGCTTCACTTCTCTCCCCACCCATCCCTGAAAGTCACAATGAACTGGACAGTATCATCAATACTGTCGGTAGATATGAAAGCTTCAAAAATATCCAGAAAATTCTTCCCCAAAGAATAACTTAATGTTTTTAAAAGCTGTAAATTTTAAGATATGGTTTGCAGTTGAATTTCAGCAGTGAGAATAGGAGAGGCTCTGGAAGCTGTCGAAATGGTTCAGACATCAGAGAAGATCTAATTCATTCATGTGATGTACAGTAGGAGTTTATTTATCTTTATACTTCTATAACACTATTCATTTGAGGTTTAAAATGTAATCCTTCCAGCTTAAAATTCTATCAATTCAAAAAGGAATTAGGATATTACCCACATTCCAAAGCTGAAAACAATTCAAACTAGCAGCATAGCTAAAATATTAGTGTGTGATTATTAGTAGTTTTATATAACATGGAAGGGATTTTGAAAAACAAGTCTTAAATTATGCTTATTGTCGGTTATGTTTTTTTTTAAATATTTATAATCTGCTTTCTAGATAAGACCATTTAAGAGAAACTCAAATTCAACACAATACAGAAAGACCAATAGCAAAAGTATAATCTTTCTCTGATACTAAATTTAATTGTGTAACAGTGAAAGAGCTCTTCACAAAACCAACTCCCAATCTAGAAATGAAAATGGAGGCTGTTGTGGAATAGTTCTCTTGCTCTCAAAAGTAAACTTCTGAAATACAAAATAAATCTTTTAATATAGCATATTCATTTTACATACTTTTCTCCTGTACATAAAACCAAATGTAAATGAGAAAAGTTAGTAGGAATTCTCTAACACTGGTTGGTAACTGGTTGGTCCTAAGTGTCAATTTCAGTTTACTGGCCTCTATCCAGCCCATTAAAAAGTCTGATAAACCCCTGAATTATTTCCCTAACTCTGATGACAAGAAGAGGCATAGGTGTCATTCCACAATCAATCTAAACTTCAGCTTGCTACAATTCTGGTTCCAATGAATATGAAACCATGCTATACATAGACAGCATTATCAGCCCAAGTGCATTCCACAGCTCAAGATGGATTTAACCTCAACAGTATTTGCCGAGCATCTCCATTCTCAGAATAGAAAGGTAGCTTTCGCATCTTCTATAATCTATACTTTCATTATCTGTAATTCTGAAAGCTAAGGTAACTTCAACTATAGGAAGGATTAACAATGTTTGAAAACAATTTTCTACTTTCTTCTTCTAAAAAAAGTGGGAACAAACTGCCACTGGCTTTCATTAAGAGTTGCTTCAAATCCATTCTCATTCTAATGGCAGACAGTGAAGAGCAAGGCTCTTCAAACTTGGCAAGTTTAAGACTTTGGACTTCAACTCCCAGAATTCCTCCATTACTGGAGGAGGAATTCTGGGAGTTGAAGTCCACAAGCTGTCAAGTTTGAAGAGGAACTAAAATGTCTCTTGATGAGGGTGAAAGAGAAAAGTGCAAAAGCTGGCTTGAAACTCAACATTAAAAAAGACCATGTCATCTGATTCCATCATTTCCTAGCAAATAGAAGGGAAGAAATGGAAGCGGTGATAGATTTTATTTTCTTGGGCTCCAAGATCACTGCAGACAGGGACTTCAGCCATGAAATTAAAAGATGCCTGCTCCTTGAGAGAAAAGCTATGGCAAATCTAGACAGCATATCAAAAGCAAAGACATCAGCTTGTTAACAAAGATGCCAGTGTAGTCAGAGCTATGGTTTTCCCACTAGTAATGTATGACTGCAAGATTTTGACTATAAGGAAGGCTGAGCACCTAAAAATTGATGCTTTTGAATTGTGATGTTGAAGAAGAAGACTCTTGAGAGTCCCTTAGACTGCAAGGAGATCAAATCGGTCAACTCTAAAGGAAATAAACCCTGACTGTTCTTTGGAAGGAATAGAAGTGAAATTGAAGCTCAAATACTATAGCCACCTAATGAGAAGGAAAGACTCATTGGAAGACCCTGTTCTTGGGAATGACTGAAGGCAAAAGGAGAAAAGAACAGCAGAGGATGAGATGATTAGACACATAAATTTAGTCAAATTCTGCAAGACAGTGCAGGCCAGGAGGGCTGGCATGTTGTGGTCCATGGGATCACAAAGAGACATACACAGCTTAGCAACTGAACAACAAATCAATACCATTTCATAATTATTTTTAGTAGAAATGAATTGAAGTTTTGCTCTAAAAAACCAATTTCTTCAAAACCACTTCATAATGTTTAGATTAGAACATTTTAAAAACTGTAGAAGGATTAGTTTGTAAACAATACATCTTACACTGATTATAACATAATTACATAACAAATCAACTTCCCAGAGTATCAACAAAGTTATCAACTTTAATCAATACCCACAAGTTTCAGCTCAAATCTCTTCAGTCATTTCTGCTGGTTCAGCAAATACTAAATCCTTTGGCACAAGCAAGGCATTCCTTTTGAAAAGAAATAGGAATTGCTATTCTCTCAGCAGTGGGGAAAGACAGAAAAAAAGGATTTGTGCTGCTTTTTCTTTTTTGTTAAAACCTCATAATGATTTTAATAAGATAAAAACATTTGCATTCCAGGAAGAAAATAGTGGCAGATTTCTCCTGCTGTTTCTCATTCCTCAAATTTCAAACTTAATATTTTTTGTAACAAATTAAATTTTACAATAATATTCTATGCATACCTGTATAAATATATACCTCACTCCCAAATTCTATGGTTAAAATGCTTTGTTTGCACTGAACATTTGGAGGAAGAGAGGAGAAAAAATTGTTAGGTCTTCCTTTTGAGGGTGAGGTACACTGAAACTTACTTATTTATATTTGTGGCATCTTACATACTTTCCTTGCAGAATTCTTTTCATTATCCATTATAAATGTTAAGGTACAATAATATTCAAATAATTTTCCTTACCACAAGATACCTATAATTATTTTTGTTTCCTGATCTTAACTCAAAAATTATGACAAACTCCGCCCTTACCAAGTACCCAATAATTACCTCTTCCCAAACTATTTTATTTATGATATTTATTAATATCTGAAGAGTTGGCACAGGGAAAAGGGGGTCGATTTATTCTCCAAGGCACCGGAAGGCAGGACAAGAAGCAATGGGAGAAAGCTCATCAGAGGGAGACGTATTCTGGAACTAAGGAGGAATTTCCTGATAGTGAGAGCAATTTATTATGGAACAGTTTGTCTCCTAGATTTGTCGGTGCTCCATCACTGGAGATTTTCAAGAAAATATTGAAGAACCATTTCTCCAAGATAGTGTAAGGACTACTGCCTTGAGCAGGGAGTTGGATTAGAAGACTTCAAAGTCCCTTCCACCCCTATGATTCTATTTTTAAAAGCCACTGGTTCATCACGCAAACATAACCTATCAGTTTATTGTTGATTATGCATCTTAAAATTCCATAATGCAGAAATATATTAAACATGATACTTGGACTGCGGGATAACATTCATATTTAAAAGGCTAATTCAATGGTTGGGAAACTTCATCTGAAAGTAAATGCAGGACCTGTACACTTCAGAACTTAATTGAAATGTTCAATAAATTTTACAGAAGTCAGAAAAATGAAACTTCATTGCCTTGGTCCATTCATATGCTGTGCTTAAATGTCAGGTTAACAATAAAATTCTGTCCTCTTGGATAGAACATATTTTTCAATCTCACTATAGGAGGAAACTGAGGAACTGAAGAAAAGTATGAAATTTCTGCATTGTATTGCTGATTACAAAAGCTGCTGGATATTCTGGATTATAAATATGTTAAATATTTATAAAATATATCTTTAATAGGAAATTTAAAATTTGAATTTGAACTGAAAACTTAACATTTTCTTAAAATTAGGAACTTCCAGTTTGAAGGTACCAAGCAAACTAGTTCTAATTCTATGTCCCCATAAAAATAGTACATTTTTCAACTTATTTCAGCTGGATAACTAGTTGTTCAATTCTCTTTTCTGCATCGTTTTAATCTTTTGCTCAACTTAAAAAACAGCATGCTAATTCAAATATTCTTTGATTATACTGTGCACATTGCTCAGTTATCCAACTTGGCTTTGGCTGCTTACAGGAACAGTTGAAGAAGAGATTCAGAAACTCCTTTTGACATTTGTCTAGCAGACCTGTGAATTGGGATTTTGATTTTCTCCTAATACATTGTGGTTTGCTTTTGCCTTTTGTTTAGCTTTTCTCTCTGATAGGAACAGCCATAAATTGTTTAAGATAAACTTCTTTCTCATAAGCTGTCTAGCCTGAAATAAAGCCTAGCTTAATATGTTTTCATAAATAAATTCTTGACTGTAGAATCATTCATTACGCACATCAACATTTTATTCATGTCTGCCTAAAATTTACATTGTAACTGATTGATGATGAAATCATTTCATCAAATTTCTTTATTCTTTGAAATAAATAAATAAATCCAACCACCCCAATTATATTGGGAGCTCAGTTACGAACTAATTGTTTCTCAAGAGATTTCTATTCTACTTTTTCTATACCTGAATATACAATAAAGCAATGTTTCATTTTATTCAACCATCTTACTGCATTCAAACACTTCAACAATCCATAATCCATTATTAACAACAGTAGCACTGTAGGTTTAGCAGCAGTGTGTATTCTACAATATGCAACTCATAAGTAATAACAGTGTCTTACTTTAAAGTCATGGTAAATAGCTTGCTCAACAAGTTAACTAAGAATGTTTCTGTTTGGCTTTGTGCTAATCCAGTCATTGTGCTTCAAAAATAATAGTCCTGGGCTGTGGTTTTTGAAGTTTTGGGGTCTCAAATATTTTGGGTGTTCTCCTGAGCTCTTTGAAAACTTGCTAAATATTTATTCAGTAAGTCATGCTAAATATCACTGAACAACAATTACTCTGACAATATAAGGCCCAGAACTATTTTCAAGGCAGTGACATACAAAAGGAAGCTTGGCATTTTTATTTAACTTCCTTTTTTCATTTGTTAAGCTTATATTTCACTTTACATCATTTTTTTCACCTCTGACAATAGACATGAAAAGAATCATTTATTCGTAACAATTACAGTGATGTAATTTCTGACTTCAAAGGTTGCCTACAGTGTCTAGACGAATTAGTTTGGCTTATTACTAATAAAATTAGCTTCAGTAAATTTTTAAGTTCTATTTATATGGATTCTTCATATTCTGTAACCATTAAATGGTTTCTAAACTGGAAGGAAATATACTAGCTAGCTGTTCAATGTGTGAAGCTAAGCTCCACCTCCTTTCAACCCCAGCATGGAAATAAGAGGGAAAATGGAGGGAAAATGAACTTCTGTAAATGTTTCCTACAGGAGTCTGTCCTGAGACTGAAAATTGTTCCTTACTGCTGTTTTGGTTTCAGAGAAAATCCAGATTGTGCCCAATGTCAACTTTTCAATAACAGAGGCAAAGAATCAAGACACGTGAAATGTTAGTTAATACCTTTATAATGCCTTGGTAAGATCATTTGGAATACTGCATTCAGTTTTGGTCGCCACAATATATTAGAAATGTGACTCTAGAAAGCGAGCAACAAAGATGGTTAGGGGAGTGGAGGCAAAAACATAATAACGGTTGCAGGAATATGTGAAGTTTAATGAAAAGAAGAACTAGGGACATGATAGTGGCGCTCCAATATCTCAGAGGCTGCCCCAAAGAAGAGGGAGTCAAGCTATTCCCCAAAGCACTTGAGGGCAGGACAAGAAGCAACAGGTGGAAACTAATCCAGGAGAGAAGCAACTTAGAACTAAGGAGAAATTTCCTGACATAACAATTAACCAGTGGAACAACTTGCCTCCAGAAGTTGTGGGTGCTCCCAACACTGGAGGTTTTTAAGAAATGACTGGACAACCATTTCTCAGAAATGGGACAGGATCTCCTGCTTGAGTAGGGGGTTGGACTTGAAGACCTCGAAGGTCTCTTCCAACTCTATTATTCTGTTACTTCAAGAATATAAAGTCTGTACTGTAGGAATGAGTTTTTTTTTTTTTAACACAGTGGTGCCTATATTTAAAACTGGTGGTTTCAAGTTATGCCTTTTTTTTCTTCATTAAAAAATAACATGCCAGAATATGATTAGAAAGAATACTTGGATCCAACTCAGAGCCAAACAGTTTTCATTCATTAGCTGGGTTGACTAGATTACATAGGATGGTCTGATGAGGTCTTAAAGTGTGAGAAAGCCTTATGACCTCCAAGGCTTAAGATGATCTTGCTTGTGATGATAAGAAATCAAGAGTTTATCAGAAAATCTCAGGGAATTTTCTTAGGGCAAGAATTATAGGGTTCTACTCTAAGCTGTGCTCTAGGAGAAATGAGGATCGAGCAAAAGACATAAACAGGCTTTTCAACTGTTGTTTGTTTATTCACATCCAGCTTCTTTCAGAAACTGAGGCAGTGTACACAGTGTTCCTTCCTCTGTTTATTTTTCTACCCCATCCAACAACAACCTGAAAAGGTAACAGGGCTGAGAGAACATGGCCGGCCAAATAAGAACCAGGGAGCATCGGATACTGAAAGAAAAGGGAAGCTGAACCCAGGTCTCTCGGCTTCTGGTCCAACAACTTCTGCCCTATTCCAGGCAACTTTTAAAATAGCTTCAGC
This sequence comes from Laticauda laticaudata, assembly GCA_004320025.1. Taxonomy (NCBI): domain Eukaryota; kingdom Metazoa; phylum Chordata; class Lepidosauria; order Squamata; family Elapidae; genus Laticauda; species Laticauda laticaudata. Next base: position 17,230 of record BHFT01032114.1, read on the forward strand.
ATTTACACCTCTGCATTCCTCTAAGGCGGCATTCTTTGGGGGGGGGGTGTTTAAAATGTACAAAATGTCTCTCAGACCTCTTTGTGATTTCCCAATCCTGAGGTACTTGAATAGGCCTCAGCCTCTAGCAGTCTCGAAGAAAAAGCCCTGCTGGTATGAAGGCAGCAGCCAGGAATTTCTCTATTCCCCCCCCCCCCCCCNTCCCCCCCCCCCCCCCATCATCAGAGTCCCCATATAACTCTCCTTAGGCCAGAAGCTTGTCTTTCCCTACAGTAGGTCCTAAGGGCCATAAAGCCTCCCCCCCCACCCCTACTTTCCACAGAGCCTATAGGTGGCGAAGCTGCCCAGGCAGTGGGAAAGGTTTTGAGATCCTCTCTAGGATGCTTGAAGGCATCTCCTCATTCTACTTTTAAATTAAAAGAACAATCTCCTCAATCATCTTTGTTTCCAAGAACGTTCTGGACTCCAAATAGGTGTTCTGATGGGTGTGTGTGTGTGTGTGTGTGTAGGGGGGGCAAATGTGATGCTGAACCAAAGAGCTTTGGCCACCAATCCCAAATCAGGACCGTTTTAACAAGTCACATGGGGCGCAAGAAAGGATTACAGGGGCAGTTTGAGCAACAACCCTTCTCTTCAAGACAGTTGGAGCATCTGTGGCTTGCTCTCAAAATGAACTGATTAGCTCCCCCCAACAACTGGAAACATTAAATACAAGCTGTGCAATTCTGTCATTATGGCAAATCAATAAATGAAGTTACGGGTTTCCTGAAAATATTGGACAGAAAGTATATCTGCAAAAATATATTTTCAACTAATTTAACATCTTTTTCAACACTGACAATCATTTCAGAGAAAAAACATCTTTTTTTCTCATCTTGTTATTTCTACGGTAGAAGTAGATCTACATGCATATATATATACCTGTGACCAGTTCAACAAATGATCATGTTTCTAATGTTGGATAGTATTTCATCTCCAGTTCAAAAATGCAAAAGGGTACCATTAAAGCAGTAAAGTTAGAGCTCATTTTTACAAAAATAAGGATCATATGGTCCATGAAAAATCATCTTGTACTTATGGGAATGCTCTCTCGGCTTCAGAGTTATGAAAACAGAACTACAGATTCATTTCAACATATATAATGTGGACAGAAACTGTTGACAAGAAAATCTAACTCTAATATCCTACAGTTGATTCAAGCTAAGAAGTTTAATAAGCCTAGACTGGGTCACAGATCCATTTAATCCACTGTTCTATACCACACAGTGGCATCTGAATAAATAGGAGAAGTGAACAACCTTGGTCTGGAGACAGATAAACACTATTAGCAACACCACCCTTTCCCTAATTGCTTCCCAACGAACAATACTTAAGAATTGTGTTTATGATTCAGAAGATAATGAACAAGTAGTCACTCAGGGCCTGATCTTCCATGAACCTGTCCAATCCCCCCTTAAACCAATCCAAATTGTTAGCTTGCTAACTACAAATTCTAACTAGGTATTGTGTGAAAAGGCAATTTCTTTCATTGGTCTAGAATCTTCATTTACCCAGCTTCTAAAATTGTGACACAGAAAAAAATGTTATCAGTCTCCTTGTGATCCCTTCTAATATATAACATTTCCTTATCTTCCTTTTTTACAAATTGAAGAGGCCCAGTTGCTATTGTGCTTCTTGATAGTGGAGTTACTTGAGCCTCCTAATCTTTCTAATCAACCCTTTTCAATTTTTTTACTACTTATAACACTTATTTCAAGTAGAGTTACGGGAATTGTACATAACACATTTAGCTTATTTGTGTAACAGCATTATTTTATCAACAATTCTATTTTTAACTCCCTAATTATAGTAAGCATGGCTTTTGCCTTGTTATTTTTACAACAAGTGGTGTACACATTGGATTGACATTGTTCCTAAGCTTCCATAATAACTGTAAGATTTCTCTCCAGAAATTACTTATGTGATTTTGCACAGTGCCTTTGCTTACATATTAAGAAATAGAGAAAGAAATTATGTTTGGCTTTCTGTTCTCCCAAAGAAAACAAATTCAAATGTTTTGAATTACCTCAATTTATAGCCATAACTGGAATTGGAATTTTTGTGAAAATTGTGATTTTTAAAAATTCATTATTAAATTATCTAATGGTTTGAGAAGACTCTGAGCGGCTTATAAAATGATAAAGTATGCAAATATAAGAACAATTAGAAACATAAAGATTATATTTTTTTAAAAAAATGTAACAAATTAAAAACTGACAATGGTATCTTCTATTATTGTACCAACCACCTCTAGCCAAGTGAGTTTCTTCTTCAGGACTCCAAACCACTATAGCAAGGTTTTAAGACTTTCCTGAAGGCTAACTGAGAGGAGACGGATCTCACCTCCTTTAACAAGATCTTCCAAAGGGCTGGAGATGTGGCAGAAAAGGCTCTTCTTCTGGGTTCCATCAGCTGAAATTCCTTGGTGGTTGTAAATCAAGGCACCCATGTGACCAGACCCAATTGTATGTTATCGGTCATTACGATAGTCATCAGTCTGAATCCATTCTCCAGAATGGGCATTTTTTGCCAGAAACCAGTTTAAAATGTCACAAATCATGGTCATGTGACTGCAGAACACTACAACCATATGCAAATGGGAACCTTTTACCAAGCACCTGAAATGTGGTTGGTCATGTGACTGTGGTAGCAGCGGAGGGGGAGGTGAAGACACATATTTTATGCCAGAAGTGCTCTACAGGTTGTAAAATTTTCTTCCTGAAGTTGTCATTAAATGACCAGTTGTAAATTGAGAATTACCTGTACGGATCACTCATCCAGCAACCAGAAGTTACAGTAGTGTTCAGCTGAACAATGAGATGACTGGTTCTTAAAGTTGCAATTGTTGCAGCATCCTATGGTCCTACTGTTTTGGGCACTTGGCAACGGATGTATGCTTATGATGATTGCAGCATCCTGCAGTCACATGATTGCCATTAACAACATTAATAACTGGCTTCCAACAAGCAAACCCAATGGGGAAGTTGGCTGGAAGTCACAAATGGCAATGTGATATTGTGCTTAATGATCCATGGTGATTCATTTAATGACTGCAGCTGTGATTGCCATTGTAAGTTGGGCATGGTCATGTGATTTTTCAATATATGACATTACTTAGTGATGGAGTTGCTGGTCCCAATTGCAGTAAGAATAGTAAGAATCACCAGGATTGCAAATGTGGCCAATTGTGCATTACATCCATGTCCCCCTTGGTTCTTTCCAGAAATCTAAATGAATCTTGTTTCTATGACTTGACAATTACCTTGAAAACTTACCAAGGTACTTTGCTCACACAACTTATACCTAGCATAATTAATTAAAGATACTCCGAATCTTTCTCATATTTGCTCCCTCCCTCCTTGGATTCAATGATGTATAGGTAGTCTTTGGTTAATAATAGCAACTGAGTCTGCTGTTAAACAATGTGGTGATAAAGACCATGCTAAGCATGGCCTTTCCAGCAGTTCTAGTTGCCTTTAAGCATATCACATGACATCATTAAGCCCAATTTCATGTGGTTGCCATTCGTGATCTCCTGCCAGCTTCCTTATTGACTTTGCTGTCAGAATCCAGCAAATGACAACCCATGTGACTGTAGGATACTGTGATAGACAGAACAAGTACTGGTCATAAAGGCCCTGTCACACTGCCCAACGGATGCAAAATGTTTGTAAAAAGGACACAGCGGACAAGAAAAATGTTCCATGACAATACAGCAAAAAATTCATGTTCACATCCATTGTTTATTCCGCTCTCCAAAAGGGGCAAAAATTTGCTATACCAGCAGAAACCGCGAGATATATACATCGTAGGGAAAGGAACGCCCGAACAGCGCTGAGGAGCGCATGAGACGGATGTAAAGGTGCGGAGATGAACATGGCATAAAGGCAGTCAGAAAGCGGAATATGTGCATGGTTGTAGAGAAGCCGCGAGGATAGGTTCAGAGCGGGTTTAGGCCATGCGTAAGAGGATGCATGAGCGGATGGATGCAGACGGATGCAGAGGATGAGCTGCATCCGCTTTCATCGCTTTCTCCCATCGTGCTACTAACGCTGCGCGTCCGTTCTGCTTCCTCCCTGCGTCCGTTTTCGCTGTGAACGGATTTATTTGGTAGTGGCGGTGATGCACAGCGGTTGCCTAGCGGATATAGCAGATGCGTAAATGGATGCAGAACGGATGTCCCCCGTATGCCTAGAGATGCAGAACGCGATGCATGTTGATACATTTTCCTCTCAAAAGTTTGAGCAGCTCAAAACCTTCTGAGCAGATGAAATGTCAATAGACGGATGCTGGACGGATAGAGAGGAAGCAAAACAGAGGCAGTGAGTAACAGAAACAGGAAGCATTCGCGTAGTCAACTGTGAACCAAACGATGGCAAGTGTTTTTCTCCGTTTTACATCCTCTTTCCATCCGTTGGTGCAGTGTGACAGGGGCTTAAGTACCAGTGGTTTAGTACTGTCATAAGTCCAAACAATTGTTGAATGAATGGTCATTAAGTGAGGCCACCTGTAATCTCAAATAGCCCTTGCCATTCTTAATTGTCTTGCTACCTTCTCTATGATTTCATCAGAATTGGTCACTTTCTGTCTAAATCATTGCAATGTGCTCTGAAGCTACGGTTGGTCCAGAACACAACAATATAAGTGCCGTATTTTTCCCATTTATAAGATGCCCCCATGTATAGGATGCCTCCCCCTTTTCTTACCCAAAATTCAGAAATCAGGCAAAAATTATCTCAGGCAACAGCAGTGGGGCCTGTGCATAAGGCGGTAGCCCAGGGGTAAAGTGGGAAGGGTGCTGAAGCGAGCCGGCATCCTGCCTGCAGCACCCATGCGAGCTGCCCCTTCCCAGCCAGAGCTGGAATGCCACTGTGTTTAAGTGCTGGCAGATGCTGGCCTTCCCTCCAGTGGGCCTAGGCAACTTCTGGAGACAGATGGGCCTGTTTCAGTGCCTGTCACCCTCGCTTCCTCCAAGCATTTCTTTGCCTACCCAAATTTCCAACTCTGTCACGTCATCATGTGCCAGGAAACAAAAAGTTTATGGGACTAAAAAAAAAATCAGTTCCAACTTTGCGAGATCATTTTTTTGCGAGAAGTGGGAATTGACTGAACTTTTTTTTTAGTCCAACAAACTTTGTTTCCCTGCACAATGGCGAGAAATGCGACAGAACTGAAAATCAGGTAGACAAAGGAATACTTAGGAGAAGTCAGGGCATTTGGACGGTGGTGGGTAGGCAAGCTCTACAGCACTGGCATTGCAATGGAGAAATGGGAAACAGAACAGCCGGTGCAAGGGAAAGAGAAGGCCAATTTCCCTCTTTCTTCTCCCTGCTCCTCCTCCTCTCCTTGTGCCAGCCGCTCCATTTCCCCATTGCATCACAAGGGCGCAGGATCCACTTTGATAGTGTGTGTGTGGTAATTTAACAACCAGTTTTCCCATTGCAGGAGGCTCATCCCACATCTACGGTGGAGTTGGAAGATGGGGATGGGCCACGCCTCTCACAACAGGCAGCCTGTCCCTGGGCGAATGGCATTTGTTCTCGCCCCTCCATTTCCAGGTAAATATTTTTAAGAAAAATATCTTATACACGGAAAAATACAGTATTTACGGGGTACACCATGTCACATTTCTACATTGTTAACTCCCAATGGGCTTCCAGGTGCAAGTTACTGATTTTCATTTATGAAGCCCTCCATGATATATGATGGGCTGGTTTATCTGCAGGACCCACTGTCTCCAAGAGCTGACAGGGTAGGCATGGTTTAGGTCCCATCTATCAAACAGTGACATCTGATGGGGCCCAGGAAGTGTGTCTTCTTTTTTGCAGTATTTGTTCTATGGAATAAAACACTATCATCCCAAGATTTGGATGGTCCCAACTCTGTTGATCATTTGTAAGGCGTTGAAGACCAGGTTCTTCTCTTAAGCAGTGGGTCAAGATGCTGGCTGTCAGGGATGAGATGATGCAGTTTATGAGTCACTCCAAGCACAATGTGATGTTATTAAATTATTTTTAGCTGCTCAGGATCTCATGTGAATGGGCACCATTTAAACTGAATAAATAAACCAAGCTCATCCTTCCATCCCCATCGTATTGAAAGTCATGTCTCAATGGCCCTATTTATGCTTTTGATAGCACACCTGAGTATTCAAAACATCTAGAGATAGAGCTCTACGTGCTGATCTGCCCGCTAAATTCTGTATGGATTCCAGTCTGTATGTTGTCATTCTCAAGCCATCCCGTGTTGGCCAAGGGGACCTGAACAATCCCCAACTGTGGAGTTAGATTAAGTTAGATTCTCACATTTTATTATAGTGTATTCCTTATGGCTTTGACTTTAACTAATGCATTCACAACGAATGCTTAAAACATTCAGAATCCTTATTAAACAAAAAAAAAAAAGGTAAATACTTTCCCCACCCTCAGAAACAGCTTAAAAAGTGGAGTGGAATCAATGTTAAATTTATGATGTTGAATATAGTCATACGCATCTAATTTTAGTTTCATTTTTAGTCCATGCCATTAAAAATGTATGACTTCAACTGTTATATTGGAACTGATATATATCAATTTTGTCAGTATTTGTTTTTTAAAAACGAAAGCTTTCTGAACATTTCAAAATGATAATCTACCTTTAAACTCCCATTCCTGCATTTGAATATACAAATACTTCAAGGTACCTGTATATACATTTGGACTATCATTCAGATTTGGAACATTATAGTATCTACCATTCACTCATTTTACTGTGCCCTTTTTTAAAAAAAAAATAATTTTTATAGTTACCAATGTTAAATTCATAATGGAAAACAGTACCTGTATTTTAAACCTTACTAGTTTGTATCAAGTGTAACCTGCTATATCTTTGATATCAGTATGTTTTTCAATTTTTACTTTTTCCTTGCTCCCCGGATCATAATCCACCAATTGATTTTTTTTTCCTGCGTGCATTGTGACATCTGATGTGATTACATGACCATTTTTCCAGCATGTGATAGAAAATTCTTGAAGAAAAGAGGGAGGCCTATTATTTCTTGGTGTATTGGCACATCAAGCAGTTTTTATAAAACATCTTTCTACTTGCACTCTGTCACTTTTCCATCCCTCAACTATTGTAAAACAATCCACATATTCGGTGCAAAAAACACTCTATGCTTAGGTAATACCATGATTTTCTACATATGGAAAATATTCCCAAAGCTAGCATTGCTTTATCAGCATACAAATTTCAGTTTAGAGACTGCCTGCCTCTCCAAGTTATGATTAATGTCCCATGGAGGCACTCCAAACAGCTTTCATTCCATTTGATAAGAGTTTTTAACTAAGCTCTAAAGCCAAAGCTAACAAGTTCTCTCTTTTCTATGTTCCAACTCTTTTCCTTGGATCATGGTTGTTTTGTGTTAGCTACTTTGGAAGCTTTTTGGACAGAGGGATTCAGAGAAGAGTAAAAATGCATCATCATGATTACTTCAGCACATATTTTTTTCCCAATCTTTGTCAAAGGGGTTTTCTTATCTGGTAAATTGTCCTCGACAATGTATTCTTGCCGAGTGGATTCTGTTTAACACTGCTGAATTCAATGAGTTAATAATCTGTAGTTACCGTCTGTTGTCTAATGATTATATGGAGGTCAGTCAAAGAGAATGCTAAGTAGGTTTTACTCTTTGGAGTAAGAATGATTTCGGGGTTGTATACTAAATAGTTACCAATGTGTAATTTTTATACGTGGAAAATTATTCTTGAAGGAGAACATGTGAATATTGACAGAACTGAGGTGCGTACTCATGATAGCTAAATCATTACTTTGTGAAAATATCAAACCAAATACTAGGTAAACTTAGTCAAGATTCATTGGTCCTCAGAACTACAAAAGATTGTGAAATTAATTAGCTACGTCCAAGGAGACAGAGAAAGACAAAGTAATTTTTTCAAGGACAATTGTGTGCTTGGGAACAGGATGACTTGGGCTGCAAACATCCAGAGGACCACTAGATGACAGCAAATAAAACACCATCTCGTGATCATTGACATTTTCTGGCTAATTTTGTGAGCACCCAAACGATTTGTAATCCTTGCTCTGATGCCAGAGCAAGAGGAAACATTTAAACTTAAGGAAAACCAAAACTGAAGATGGCTTGTTATTTCTTCCAAACAGTTCAATTTCTTGACACAAATAACGAAGCCCTTCATTTCCTCCTATTTAGAGAGGAAATTACCAAATATCAATTGGACTGATGGGCTGAAACCTCAAGGATACTGAGAAAAATCAGAACCGCTTCTCTCCTCCCGCACCCATGCAAGGTAGAACATAAACTGAAAGCCAACAGCCTTTTCCCTTCTTTGCACAATACTTCAACAGTCCCGGGTCGACTTATTTCTGCGACGAAATTACCCAGATTTTACCCAAGCCGTCAAAATTCTCTTTCTCTTCACATAAATTCTACACTCCAGAGAACACGCAGAATGTAAGGCATGAAAATAAGTACATCAAAGGTCTGACATGGAAAAAGAAAACCCCGGGAGACCGAGACGATCGCCGACCCCTCTTCAAAGGAAAGCCGCCCTGCTGGCTCCTTACGCTCGGCCGTCGAGAAACCCCAAGGGGAGCAAAGTCGTCCCCCCCCCCCTTNCCCAAGGGGAGCAAAGTCGTCCCCCCCCCCCTTGATCTTTTCGACGCCATCCCCACGAGCCACATTCAAAATTTTCCACGTCCCATTCAAAGTCTCCTTTCGTGGTCAAGGGAGCGGCGGAGGAAAACATCAAACCGCCCAAACAGGATTGCTGGGGCGTGCGTCTCTGCGCGGAGCCGGGAAAGCCGACCGCGACCCAGTGGAAGGCGAGCCCTTTTGAAAACAGAAACCCCAAACCACGGCCGCATTGTTTCGGGGCTTGTTTTGTTTTCCTATCCTCTCCGACGTGCCCGGACAGCAACTGCTCCTTTCTCCGGTCGCCAAACAAACTCGCCTGTCCAAGACGACGACGACGCGCAGCCGAAACCACGGAGGGAGAGGTTTTGCCCTTACCTTGGCAGACGATGGCCGGAGCCCGTTCCTCCTGCTACGTCGCCGGGTCCCTCGGAGCGGAGTTGAGGCTCTTGCTGTGGTCCTTGATGAAGCCGAAGCCGCCGAAGCCGCCGCCGCCGCCGCCACCATCGCTCTTAGGAGGCGGTGGCCTTGCCAGCAGAGCCAGGACGGGCCGGGTTTTCCCCCATGACACGTCGTTTCGGCGGCGCTTGCCCCTCGCCCTTCCCCACAGTCCGGAGTGGATTCCCCCGGGCCCCCCGGGGGTCAAGCGCGCGTCGCTTTTCCTCCCCGGGAACCGGTGCCTCCAGCCCGCGAGCCAATCCCTCAAAGAAGGGGCCTCTCCCGGGCTTTCACCGGCAGCGAGAAGGGAGCACTTCGGCGGCGGGAAGCGAGGCAACGAAGAAACGTCAGGGCCGCTTCCGTCTCGTCCTCCTCCTCCTCCTCCTCCTCCTCCTCCTCGCTTTCGTGACTCACCCCGCTGCGGCCACTTCACCTCTCTCGCACTCCCGTCAGCGCATCTCCTGGAGGGCTCCCTGCTCTCTTCCTCCCTTCAGCAGCGGACGAAACAGACCTCTCCGGCTCTCCTCCGCAAGCCGCCCGCTCTCAGGCAGCCGAAGGACCCGGAACCCTCTTCAAACTTGGTACGCCGCCCAGCTGGAAAGGGCCGGCCGGGGGACACTTGTTGCTTCGCCGTCCTTTGGACGGCACCGCTCGCCGGAGTCCTCCGCGCGGCTCTGCAGCCCGAGTTTCGCCCTCGGCGGCTCGCCTCGTCTCAGGCCGAGGGGCGTAAAGCCCAGCAAAACCAGTCCCGTCGCTCAGCTTCGCCTACCCAAAAGACCAAAAAAAACAAAAACCCACCCCGCCGCTGGAGACAAGGCTCCAAGCCACACCTCTGGGGCGGTCTCCCGACGGCTAACGAAGGCCTCGGCGGCGGAGGAGACCGAGGAGACGCGGGTGTGTGTGTGTGTGTATGTGGGGGTGGGGTTGGGCGGGTAAAAGCGGCCAGGGCTGCACTTCGTCCCCGCTGGAAGGGTTGCTTTGTGGAGAAAGGGTTCGTTTTTCTGACGAGACGTGGAGTGTTTTCCTTCCACGGGGTAGTAAAACCTCGCGGCGCCTCTCCTTGTGCTTGCGCATCCTCGTCAGGTGCCGGGGGCGGAGAGGGGAGGAGTTGGAGTAACTGAAGCCGTTGGAGTGGAAATGTTTTAACTACAGTCCCTCCGCATCATCGCCCGCCGGAGAATCATGAGAAATCCCAAATCCCGTGGTGGAGCGAGCAGATGACATTCAGCTTCTCTGCTGACCGGGGTTTGGTTTTTTTTTTGTTTTGTTTTTTTTGGGGTGTGTCTCTTTCCCCCTCCCCCCCCTTCAGTGCCATGACAGCGAATTAATACCTCAGTTTCTTTTCCCACCTACATCGGTTGTAATTACACACACAAGCAATTAGTGAGCCAAAACAGAATTTCCTCCTGGGGTTTTGCTGGAGTAGTTTCTCATGAGAATGAAACATCTGTTGACATTCTCCTTCCGCCAAGTCCGAGTTCCAGCAGGCATCTGCTAAGTAAGCTGGCAGCGACCAAATCAGGCAAGTTTCGAGATTGTAGATTGCACTCAGCTTGGCTTTCCGAATGAATCCACTGGCCTCAATATACGCATTTACCCTGAACTACAAACTAGCCAATTACGTGTTAACCTGGGGAGTTATGCAGACACAACCTCAAGTAGTGGGTGGTGCTTTAGCATCAGCAAAGTCAAAGGATCAATTCAGCACAGTGCAAAAATAAATAAACCTATCCATGGTTTCAGTATTTTCTGTGGTGTTGTCATTTTTAAAAGAGAAAGTATACAATATAAAATTACATTCATCAAAACTCTGGTTCAATTGTTATTTTAGAGATCCATACATGCATTTGATATGTACTATAAGTGTACTGCAAACCTTAGAATGCTAATAGATTGCCAGACTATCAATATTGGACAATTAATGTCTTAGGATATAGTAATCATCCTGCTAAATTTTTGTTTCGCAAGAAAGGTGCTCAAAATGTACTTCTTAAACAGTTGTGCTTCCAGAAAAAGACTTTTAATATGAAGCTGTCTCTTCCAGACAAAAAGATGCTATATATAGCCTATTAAAAAACCTTGTCCATTTGCCATTTCCAGGTGGGATATTCATGGTTTTGTTTAAAGGACTTTTGAAAGACATCTTTAGTGAATATCTCCTGCCATGAAATGAAAGAAAAAAGGTATAGCGTTGCATGGCATATGAGAGGAAGGAAGGAAGTCATTATTCTTTATTTTGTTTTTATAAAACAGCCTTTCAGTTGTGACCTGTCATCTGAATTCCATGCTTTATCCCCTTTGCCAATCAAAGTTTAATTTGCATTTATGTAAAACCAAAAAGTCTTTTTAAAACTAATTTTCTTTTTTAAAAAGATATTTTGATTCCTGTTAAATTGATCTGTCTCCCCAAAGGGTGAGAGACAAGTACACACTGGTTTTCCTAGTCACCTAACCCAACATTACAGGGCTAGGAGGTGATGTTACAGAACATATAAATATTTAGTCAGTGTAATTTTGGAAGATGAAGTGTAGCCCTATGTCATACTTGTTTCCAAAGTTAGTTAATTTAAATATATGCAAGCATAATGGCACGATCAATCAAATCTCAGCATGTCTTAAAACTGCCAGCTTCAGAATCAATCATTGTTGCACCAAGTCTGGGTCTGAAGAATGAATGAAGGTCCTCTCCTAGAAGTCCTCTCCATCTGCAATCATAACTCTTGTCTCCTGCCTTGTGGAGGGAAACTTGATAATTACCGCTGCCCACACTAATCTTCTGGTGATACATTCATCTTACATCTTCCCTCTAATGTCAGCGTGTGAGAGAGAGAGAGAGCTCCAACACAACCCTTATTATTGTTTTACTGGCAGATTAAAACTTAAAAAGTATTGCTTTGACCCTTTTTGACAAAATAGAAGAAAATAGATTTATTGAGGGGCAATGCCGAGCTGACTGTGACTGAAGAAGCAACAGCAGGGTTGTTCCTGATTTGTCCATGGATGAGGAACTGCCTGAGAATTTGAGGGTTGTTGATTACATTGGGAAGCATAAATAAATACTGGAAGATTACAGTGGCAAAGCCCATTTGTAATGCTGCTAAGAATTCTGCAGGGAAGTTGCTTCCAGGATTTGAACTTGATCTGAGGGCATTCTTTTGGAACAATAGCGAAGGGATGTGTAATTCTATAAGGTCCAGAAATGTGGCTGGCACACATTTGGGAAATCAATGTCTTTATTATATATAATGGAGAAAGTATGAGTAATCTTCTGGCAGGGCTAATCTGATATTTCTTGCCAAAAAACTTTGTGTGTGTGTATGTGTATGCATGCGTGTGTGCATGTGCACATGTGCTGGGTGAGGTGGGGGTTGACAGGAGAGAAAGTAAGAATGAAAAGATGAAATGAGAGCTTATTACAAAGAAAGCCTAAGGCTGCGTTGACAGATCATTAATTTATAGTAGTTGCAACTTTCTTTTTAAAACAATTTATATGTAGTATAATTCTGGACCTTGGAAGAATTAAAAAAAACGTTTACATTAAAAGAACAGTTTGCTCCTCCAGTCCATGGCAGGCCAGTGCACCCGGGTGAAGGAACAGCTGCTCTGGGATGACCAAAGGGCCAGTCCTGTGACTGCTGAAGCTCTGGAATATGGGACCGACTATCCCACCAACGTCAGCAAGCCACCCTCAGTCAAAATCCATATCAGTTGGTCCACGGGATTTAGAATTATGAGTTTGGTAGTCTCTGAAGTCCAAAAGTTTGGTAACCCCTGGTCTACATCATATCAGTCTGTTTCCAAAAGCCATTCAAGGTGCTGATTATGTCTTACATAGTATAGGCCCTAATATCATATAGTATCTGCTTAGCCAATATGAAACAATAGGGTTGATGTGCCAGTAGGTATGCTTTCTCTCTCCTGATACCTGTCCTTTGGAATTAAGTTCCTCCTGAAATCTGGAAAGTACTAAAGATTTCCCAGGCCTTGGACCAGGGTGATCAAAACCTTTTGCTGGCTTCTGTTGTTGCTGTTGATTGGATTCACCATCTTAATATCCAAGGAGTTGCCACAAAGAAGAGGGTGTGTGTGTCAACCTATTCTCCAAAGCACCTGAGGGCAGGACAAGAAACAATGGATGGAAACTAACCAGAGAGAGAACTAGCCTAGAAGGAAGGAGAAATTTCCTGATGGTGAGGACAATTAATCAGTGGAACAACCTGCCTCCAGAAATTGTGGGTGCTCCAATCCTAGAGGCTTTCTAGACTAGAAGACACCCAAGGTCTCTTCCAACTCAGTTATTCTGTTATTCTGTCTTTAATTTGTTGTTAATTGTTATTATATTTTATCTTTTTATTACATTGTGAGCTACTCAGGCATTTGGAGTTGGGCAGAATCAATAAATTAAATTACCCTCCGTGGCAACCCACACTCTTTACTCTCAGAAGTTTGCAATGGCCCCTCCATCATGTCCTTTAGCAGATCATTGAAGATAGTTTTATTTCACCAAGACTTCAACCCTTAATTGCTAAATGTGTCCACAAAAACTAATCTGCAGATGGGAAACCTATGTGCACTTGATGTAATTTCTCACAGATGTAGATTTGCAAACCAAGGAACTTCAGGTGTGCTTTCAGAGGAAATGGATTATTTTTTAGAATGATTTAGATCTAGGTATGACATGAAAACTGCCTTGGTCAACCTGATGTATGAGTTAAACTGGGATAGAGACAAAGGTGCTACAATGTTGATGTTGCTAAGGCTCTCAACTCCTTTATATAATAACATAGATGATAGTATCTGAAAGTGCATGAGGAAGATCAAAATCACAGGCAGTTAGGGGAAATTTGGATCTCTCCTACTTCTCTAGCATTATCAAAAATTGATACTGCAAACTTGAACCCTGGCTTTCTCATTTCTTGAATTATTTAGTATCTATAAGAAGCTGTTGAAAAGAATTTCATGTTTGGAGCTAGTTGCCGCCAATATGGTGGTGATGTTCAATTCCTTTACTGGAAGCGCAAGGTTTGATATATTTCTATTCTTCTCCTCTGAGTGTTTAATTTCACTACAAGGCCAAGTAACATTCAACAATTCTGGTAGACCAACTCCTTGTAATCCTCTCTCACCCGCAAACCAAATTGTAAAGGATTGTATGCGGAAGAATAAGCTGAGTAAGAGACAAGATAGAGCTTTTTAATGGAGTTTTTAATGGATAGAGTTTTTTATGGAGTTGTGACTTATTTGGGAACTAAATTTGGGTGAAATACACTAACTAGTTCTAAATGTGATTGCACTCTCCCTTAGGAATCAGATTTGCAGTTTGGGGAATATCTAATTTTGGCCTTGAACCATTACAGTGATAATAAACCAGATGTGTCCTTGGAAGAGATGTGGGGGGAGGGCAGTCTTTCATATGCTGGTAACTTTTATGGTTGGCTTATTAATTCAGCTACGTGTGCTCTTTATGGGGCAGCTCTTAAAATGTTCCACAATTTGAACCTGGGCCAGAATGATACTTCTGAAAGGACCCACAAAAACTGCTTTGAAACAGTATCACTGCTTGCCATTTGCCTTCCTAGTCCTGTTAAAGGTGCTCATGTCAGTGCAAAAACTAGGGCTGCAAAAGTTGATTACCAGATAACTCTGGAATTTTTCTGTATCTCTTTGTTGCCATCTAGTGATGATCCAGATTTTTGTAACCCAAATCTAATAGCTCTGTAAGTCTTTCTGTAAGTCTTTTTGTTTTCAGGACTGCTTACTTCTTTATAGTTCATCTTAAGTCATCATGGCAGCCACTGGTGCAAATTGCAGCGTATGTGCAACTGATACCGAGTTCTGTTTTTCTTCCTCTTTTCTGTGGCAGTGCCCGTGTTGTAGATCAATTATTTTGGAACTGAAATAAGCTCCTTCCTTAGTATAACTTAAGAAAGGACGAAAATAGAGTTATTCACTTGGGTCTTTTCACATTTTACAATGCTAATGTTAAGGGCTTCCTATTTCCATTTGTATTATCCATCTGTATTATTTAATATTTCTTATTTTTAATTCCAAGTTATTATTTTCATTCTAATTTTGTGAACTGACCAAAGTTATTAATTAATAACTTTAATTAAGCACAAACCTATTTAAAATAAATATTTTATTTTTGGTGACAAAGGTAACAGGAGACAAAAACAGAGCAAAAATCTGTGGTCGATACTAAAATCCAACCCAAACTGCATGCTTTTCTGCTGGCTTCTGACATTTCACTGAGAATATGTAGAGGAAGAAAAATTTTGCAGGACGATCTTGCTGCTGAAAAGGACTTGAAGGCCTTTGAACATTAACTTTGTTAGTGAGAGTTTGCTTCAATGATAAAAGCAACCCTTTTCAAAGCGTCTCTCAATTAGAGCTGCTCCACAGTAATTTTGCTGTTTTGAATTACTTCTCTCCATGCCTCACATGGGGAGTTTTGCCTCACATTTACCTGGTGGTGTTTTCATTTCTCTTTCCTTCCCAATAAATCAGTCTTTAACCCTCACCTCATTTCCTTCCTTCCCCCTGGGTATTGTTTTCTGCCATTCCAAAGACATAAGGAAGAGAATGTGGTGTATGTGAGAATAGTTAATATAACTCTTATCAATATTTTAATTAGTAGTTCATCAAATAATACATGCAGGGGAATCCTGGATCTGTCCTTTATTGCAAAGTGGCTTCTGCTGATGCATGCTTGCCCATATGCCAAATATGCTACATGAAAACTATTACCAGATGGAAGGGGAATCCCTGGGTGTGGATTCAGCTACAACTGGCAATGCTAGCTGATAAGAAGAAACTGGGTGTGGTACAGGATTTTAGTCTTTTATTTGTGTGTATATTTTTCTTTTGTGTGGGAATGATAATAAATTCAGTCTTGTCTTTTTCCTCCATAAACAGTGAATGACTGCTTTTCTCAAGATTAGAGTTTTCATGACATAGCAGGACTCCATAAAAAAGGTCAAAGTAAGAATTAGCAGCTGAAAAAACAGGCTAAGAAGGACTTTAAATCCTTTTTATCTTTGCTCTTGTAAATTAACAAATGGCTATTTCTGTTAGTTTTAGTCCGTTTTATAAAGAACAGACACCTGGTGGGAGTCTTAATAGTCATTACAACAGCAATAGCACTAAGACTTATATCCTGTTTAATAGTACTTTACAGTCGGGGCCTCCAATCTCCAGGCTGTGGCCCACTAGTAGCCTGTGGCCTATTTGCAAACATTCTGTGAGAGTGACTAGCCAGCACACAAGCGCATGCACACAGCTCAGCTTGTGTGAGTGGTGGGACATGTGCATGCATGCACACAGCTCAACTTGCGCAAGTTGAGCTGCATATGCATGCATCAGCCCATTGCTTGTGGAATTTGAGCTGCATGCACACGTGCGTGCTAGCTTGCTGCTCACGTGGTGCGGTTCCCCTCTTCCTGCCTCACAAAGTTTGGGGACCGCTGCTTTACAGCACACCCTGGGTGTGTTATGGCCTGTCACCTACCGGCCCCTCCAGCAGCCAAATCAGATGAAGAGGTGGCGTGGGAGTCAGGGCCAGCATCAAGGCAACCTGAGAGCTCTGAGGGGGAAGAAGGAATGGAGCTATCAGAGATAGAGACAGAGGCAGAGCCTGGGTTGTCCATCAGCCCTCAGATGGAGAATCAACAACCCCCAGGTGTGGAGGTGGCTGATGAGGAAAAGTTGGAACAGCTGGGTCCAGTGCCTGATGCATGGATGCACAGAAGGCAGAGGAGAGGAGAGCAGTGGAAATCTATGGGACAATCCTTGGGATGGAAGATCCACTGCTGCTAGAGAAGCCCCACCCTAGCTCCGGGGATAAAAGGCAGGGGGCATAGATGAGTAGGCCTGGCAGACAACTATTCATCTCCCTGCCGGACAGACTTGTTAGCCTGCTGTGTGTGAGAGAGGGACTTTTTGCCAGGGCTGCTGGTGCTCCTAATAAAGGAATCATTGATTTAACTACAGAGGATTTGTCATGTTTGGGAGCCAGATCAGAAGAGGTTGGTTTATAATGTTTGCATATTTCCCTCAACGATATGGGCCCTCATTATACTGACCTTTGGAAGGACAGGAGGCTAAGTCAACCTTGAGCACCAATTGGATCAAATTCCTGGCAGTGAGCTTCTTGAATGTTTTTCCTTTGGAAACTTACTATTTTCAGTGGAAAGATACAACATTGGGTATTAAATTATAATCAGAACATCCATTTTTTGCTTTTAGACTGAGAAAAATGGAAAGTCATTTTATTTTTTCCAGCTGTGGGGTGATATTTACAGCAAACAGCCTGCCATTTTTGCCTTACAAAATGTGTTTAACTTTGTAGAAGATAGAAGAAATTAGCTTGAGGAGCTAATTTTCATTTCCTGGTGTATCCACGTAATGTACTAAAGTGACTATGAGCATCTTTTAAGTGTAGATAAATGATCACGCCTTCGTCTAAAAAGGGATTTGTTGTACAGTTTTAGAAAAAAATGTCTTTGTCCCTTTTATGCTAGGTAGAGGCATGGTTACTTGTCTCTACAATCCTGCAGCAAATCATATTTAACAACAGAACTGATTTAGTGATAACATCTTTAAAATACCCAATGATCCCTTCTTGGTATACTTCTATCATAGCATACTCAAAATGATGATGTCGAAGATGACTCATTTTAAGATAACCATCAGCCAGCATCTACCTAAAATGGATAAGTTTGTGAAACCCCAACCATCTATATCCGTCATTTACATGAGAGATGCTACTTGCTTTGAATCAGTTATCATAGCAAAAATGTGGCTGGGTCTGGTACCATGGTACTAGTCACAAATTGCATATATGCAAGTTCTAAAGGCTAGGTCCCACTGGCCGACGGACGCAAAACGTATGCATAAAGGACACAGCGGACGAGCAAAATTTCGGGGGTGGCTCCATCCGTTTCATCCGCTCCAAAAAGTGCGAAAATTTGCATAAGCAGAATGGAAAAGAACGGAAAAGAATGACGTGGTAGTATGTAGCGGGATGTTAAGCGGATGTTCATAGGAAGCCTAGCGGATGACAGCGGATGGAAGCGGATATACATCGAAGGGTTTCTGGGGAGAATTGCGAAGCGGATGCATAGTGGAGGGCGGGTGCAAAGCGATGACGCGGATGCATCAAAGATGCCCTATAGAAAGGCAAAGCGGATGCCGTGCGATGTTTATCGATGCAAAGCGTTCACTGTGCATGCGGGGAGTTATGAATTGCATCAGCTCCACAGATATAAAAGGATGCAGCACGCATTGCATCAGCATTCAGGGAAGACGTGCTCCACATACATCTAGCAAGGCACCATGTTCGTCAGTCAGGGAAGAAGAGGAAGCCGTGACCTACTCGTTCCAGCCCTGGCAAGAAGGACAGAACCAGCATCCCACCCCCTGCACTGACTCTGAACTCCTGCTGCTGCTGTGGTGACCAGCCCAAGGCCCTCAAAGCCCTGCAGCTGAAGGCCCTGCTGCTGAAAGCCCTTGTAGGCCCTGCTGCTCAACCCCTGAAGGCCTTGCTGAAGCCCCTGCCAGAGGAGGAAGAGCAAGGGAAGAGAAGGGAGAGAGGAAACAGTTACACCGTTTCCGAGGAGCATGAGATGAGGTCTGGAATGGCTGATGGGAAGAACAAGTACCTCTGGAGAAAGGCCACAGACTCTATTGCGACACCAAGAAGACAGCAGCAGCTTGAAGAGACAAGCAGAGAGTACACATGCACACCTGGTATAGCAAACTACACCTCAAAAAATCCGGGCAGGCCACTGTCAAGCTCATTGACCGGGAGATGTATGTCATGGCCTAGTGCAGTTTCCTGGAGTGAGATCCACCACCGAGGAGCAGCCCCTCTGAGACCCCTCTCCCTCAGACAGCCCACAGACAGCCAGTCTCTTCCAGCCAGGAGCCAGCTACCCTGTCCAGGCAGGTGTCTTCAGAGGGCCCACGGCAAACCCCCTGACAGCTGCACTCCCCATGCCACGGACTTGGAGGATCCCCTGTCACAAATGGAGAAGAGCAGCAGCCACAGAGACCAACCCACCCCACCCCCACTCCCAGCTCCACAGGATGCAGGCAGAGAGGCAGACTGGAGGGCCAGAACCACACTGTCCTGTGGAGATCAGGACACAAGAAGACCAGCACAGAACTTCTCTCTCAGCTGGTCCACTTTGACAGAGGATCCTCGGGCCACCACACCTTCATCACTTACATGAGCCACACCTCAGAACCTGCCCGAGGCCAGTATCAGTGATGAAGGAGAAGGTAAAGCACTCCTGCACAACCCTCAAGGCCCAGCTGAAGCTGCTCCTACCCAGTCCAGTCTGCTCCTCCACAGGCGATGTCAACAGCCTTCCACGGCTTTCAACAGCCCCTCACCTACCAAGGCTTGACTACCAGACTTCCCAGCAGAAGCAGACCTTCCCAGTCCAGGCCCAGGTTCAATTGCCACACCACAGACTCCAGTCCTCAACCCAGCTGCAGACCAGACAGCCCCCTACCACTCCTCCTTCCTCCACCCCAAGCCAAGCCGTCAACGACAATCTGTCATCAGTCTTGGGCCTCACATCTCAGGTCCTTGATGAAGGCCTCTCACTCACGGGACTGAGTCAGTTCTGGACAGCTTCCTGAACACACCATCCCCTGTTTGTACTCTCGGGGCAAGCACCCCAATGGCGCCTCAGACCAGCACTCAGCCACAGCTACCTCCACTAGTCCCTGCCCGCTTGACAGCTGAGACCATGGACATGATCAGAGTGACTGAGAATAGCGTCAGAGACTGAGTTGTTTACTTGTTCAGTTTACCTTTGCTTAAGACTTGCTTTTTTAATAAAGTCATAAAGTTTACCTAAGAAAGTTAATAAAGTTATCTTTGCTTAAGACACTTGGTTCATTTTTTTACTTAATAAAGTGTTGTGAAAACTTTTAACAAATGTTAAGCTTTGCATGCTTAGTGGTAGATAAGGATAGTTGTGGATAGATAAACCTCCAGTGCAAGCATAGTGGACTGTATGGTCCCCATCCCAGCTGCCACACATATGGACCTTATTATCAATAACAATTTATTCATTGATCAACACATTTTAAAGTAAACAAAGCTCTTTATTAATGCCCTATTCATTGTAGGACCACTACATACATGCACAATCTCATCAGTGTTATGCAACAGGTCAAGGAAGCATCATTAATCATCTATCATCCTGTCTTGCTACTCCCCAGCTCAGCTGGGAGTTGCACCAGTTGTCTCAGTAGTTGAAGCTGCTTCTTCCTTCACGTGAAGCTCTGTTGGGCCTTATACATCCACATGTCTATCAGGCTACGTCCTTGCCTCCATTCACCAGGCTTCATGTCCCCATTCCCTTGTTGATGGTCGACAGTCTGTTCTGCAACACTGCGTAGCGGGTGCGCATTGAGATTGTGCAGGATGCAGCAAGCTTTCACGATGCCCTCACAGTCTTGGTGATGCTGCATGGTGGTGAGAAGTATCTGGAACCTGTTGGCCAGATGCAAAGGCGTTCTCCACCACCCCTTGCCTGGACAGCCTGTAGTTGAAGATCCTCTCTTTACGGGTGAGTATCTTGAAGTGTACGGCTTATGAAGTAGTTCTGAGGGAAAGTGTCATCACCAACGATGAAGTAGGGCACATCTGTTGTCATTGGGCAGGGGTCTTGATCTGAAAAACCATGATGAGGTTGCGTTCCAGCCCATCCTTGAGGTCACTAGCATTGTATACCTGCCATCTGAAGCTGACCCGTTGCCTGAAGCATCGATGTGGATGAACTTTGTAGTCAGCATTAACCATGGCAAAAAGGATGAAACTGAAGAAGCCCTAGTAGTTGAAATAAGTGGACCCTGAGTTGGCTGAGCTTTGCAGGCCACGTGCTTGCCATCTATGGTCCAACGTTAGGGAAGTTCCACCTCTGATACTACTCTTTCTGCACGTTTCCTCCAGCCTTGTTCATGGTGGGCACTTGAGAGCTCCTCCATCATTCTTCGATGATGGTCTGCACCACTTCTCTGACACTTTGCTATGCTTTGTGTGGCACCCTCCACGCATACTGCATGTTCTGTATGTGGTTCAGAGGCCAGGTGCCGCAGAGTCAGTGCCACCTTCAGTCCAGGGTCCAGGTTGATGGAGGTTGGTGCTCAGCTTGGTCAACCTGGGTCTCAGATGCTCTACAAGTTTGTCCAACATGGCTGTGGCATCCTCATGACGTGATGGAATGCACAAGAGGGTCTTCATTCCTCAGCTTCCATCATCAACTGGTCAATACAGTCCAAACTCCATTCTTCTCACGATCCATCCTCGACCCACACACTCTTGGACGTCTCCTTCTTTATAAAAGTGAAACAGTCTGAACAGGTTTTGGTTCTGGTGATGAATGATTGCAGCTACATACGGACTGTGTCATGATCCATGGTGGAGAACAATTGATGAATGTGGAAGACCAACCAAGGGTGAAGAGTCTGTACACCACGGCTGTGGACTCATACTGAGATCCAGATGTTTTCTCCCCCTTTTTTATAGAAATAACGTTGTCCGCTAGTGTCCTTCTTACATACCTCTAGACATACTGCAGACATCCTAAATATCCAAGAATACATCCCAGATACAAAACGTTTTGCTCGTTTTAATCCTTTATATATGAAATGCATATGCTTACATCCTTCTATTTCCGTCGCTACTAATGCTGTGTAGACATTCCGTGAACCTTTTGTTTCCTCCCTCTTTCTGTTTTCAGCTGCAGCGGATGTGAGTTGAGGGATGCCAGAGGATGCAAGAGGATAACAGCAGACGTTTGATGGATGATAACAGACATAGAACGTTTGTTGCCGTATATGTGCGGATGTACATCATAGCGCGGCAGACATCCGTTCACAAAGTTTTGTGCAGCTCAAAACTTCTTGCACGGATGAAATCTCAGTGAATGGATGCTCGACGGATAGAGTGTATGAAACACGAATGCAGTGAGTACACAATGGATGCATAGCATTTTCCAAGGGATGGCAAGCTTTTTTTTAACGTTTTACATCCTCTTTGCATCCGTAAGTGCAGTGGGACAGGGCCTTAAGTTAAAGAGGAAGAGGAAAGCCAACATGTTTCTATACTATTATTGAGGACATGCCTGAGAAATGGTCTTAAAGCAGGGGTCTCCAACCTTGGCAAATTTAAGAGATTTGGACTTCAATTCCCAGAATTGGCTGAGGAATTCTGGGAGTTGAAGTCCACAAGTCTTAAAGTTGCCAAGGTTGGAGACCCCTGGTCTAAAGTCCTCAATCATGTTGTTTGGGAAGAAGGATAAATATGAAAAGAGACTGTCTAAGATCAAGAAACAGAAAAAATCAAGCTGGATGTTAGAAGTGAAAACTACCAAGAACAGAAGATGAGCCAAACCTAAGAAAAACAAAAATCTCAGGAAAATACTGAACAATGAATTTCAGAGAGCACTTAGAAAAAACAAGAAGCAATGTTACAATACCTGTAAAGGCACCAAAGACTGATGAGGAAAAACAAGAGAAAAGACCTTTGAACTCAGAAGGAGGTTACAACCTCAAACTGATAAGCAAAAGGATACGAATGGAAAATACTGATAGTAAAAGAACATCAATCAAAATTGGCAGGAGTATACTGATAAAATATTGTCAATATTCAATATATTTTAGAAGATATTAGCTATTTGCAATACGATCTGCAGGAGTTCTGCAAGAATTGATGGAATAGCTACAGAAATAAGGTGAGAAACAGAAGAAAAATCAATAAAGGCACTAACCAAATCTGAAAAAAAATGACAGTGGCCAAAGATCAGAAGAGGTCAAGCTATATATTGATACCAAAGAAAGAAGAATTAACAAAATGTGTGAACTGTTATACAATATCCTCCTATGTTAGCAAAATAATATTTAGGATTATACAGCACAGATTAGAAGTCTACATGGAGAGGGAAACACCAGATGCTGAAACTGGCATTAGAAAAGGCTGAAAAACATGAGACATGCAAGCTGGGTAATTGAGAAACTGAAATAATACCACAAAGAAGTCAATATTTCATTATAGAAGGGATTCAGTAGTGTATTTCACCCCTGTAGAATGTGACTAGAAAAATGGAAATAATTGTCCTTATGTGAAATGTATACAGGTAATCCTCAACTTATGACCATAATTGAACCCAAAATTTCTGTTGTTAAGTGAGGTTTTTATTAAGTGAGTTTGTACCATTTTACAACCTTTCTTGTCCCGTTTGTTAAGTGAATCACTCCAGCTGAAAAATTAATAACCTGGTTACTAAGTGACTTCCCCATTGACGTTGCTTATCAGAAGATCGCAAAAGGTGATCACATGACCTTGGAATACTGCAGATGTCATAAATATGAACCAGTTGCCAAGCATCTGAATTTTTATCACATGATCATGTGTAGTTGCTAAGAGTCAATAATGAGTTGATTGCGCATAATCAGTCAATCAATCAACTTGCTTCGAAATCTGCCTTCCCTTCACATATTGTAACATATTCTTGATCATTGTTTTAGTCATTGTGCTTTATTCCTTACCTGAATTCTGTGTTAGGTGGCTGAAAGCTGAATTATTTAATAAACGTAACTGGCAGTTTTAAACTTAGTATGTTAAATTAACCATAACTTAACCTTTGATCATGGCTTAGAGACCCAATAATTGGGTTAACATGGCACGCTAAGAAAACCAAAATCCATATTTTGATTTATTGTGATATGTGAACTATTTCACTGACTTTTTAAATGGAATAAAGGAAAATTATCCAGGACACTGTTTTGATACTTGGATACCTCTCTTAATTAATTCAGGTTGCCTCAAATCATGAGTTGAGCAGCATATAAATTTCATAAATAAATATTAAGAAAGCAGCCAGTTTAGCCTGTATGTCCAGTGTAGCATCTTTTCCATATCATTCTTATATTTTTAAATTCATTTTCAGATCAGTCTCAGTCTTATCCAGTAAAACTTGTTCCTCTTCTATAACATCTTTTAAACATAGTCTGTCCATAAACGTAGATAGACGTTTAAAATTAAAATTAACTTCTCAGCCCATTCCTCTATAAAAAATATCTTTCAATATATTCAATGTTAATTTTAAATGTTAAAACATTTTGCTGCATTCTGCATTAAAAAGTGAAATGTAAATGTTTTTCTCGAATGGCAATTTTTTAGTTTTTTGCTTGTTTACTCTCCAGCCTTCAAAGTCTCATCTTGTCATTTTTAAGGAGACTTCAAAACAAAAGCATTTCCCCATGCTTATAATTAATTCAAAAATCTTATTTTAAATCCTTTATCCCATTTGTAACTGTCCAGAATCAAAGTTCTCAAAACACCTGGTACTGTACAACTTATCAGCCCAAAGGTTCATAATAAGTGAAATTAACAAGCCATTTTAAAAAGTAATTAGTCAAGGAGATATTTGAGCCCAGAGTCTTTTTGAAGGCAATAGCTACGGCTTGAGCAAAAATATGGTTATTCTCCTTGTCTTCCAGAGCTCTGAACCTTCCAGAAACTGCAGTCTTGCAGTCTCTTCATGAGTAGCAAATGATTGGAGCACTTGTTCCCTGTCCAAAGAGCAATTCCTAATTCCTTGTCCAGAGAGGAATTATGAAGAACCAGTCTGGCTCTTCATTCTTTCACCATTGTTGGCTTCATTTTTAGCAGAGCTGTCTTCTGTTCTCCATTTTTTTCTCCAGAAATCTTTCTATTCTTACTTTTGATATTGCATTTTGTAATTTTGTATGTACTAATGGATCAATCATTTGCTTATTTGTCTAGAGTTAACATATTCCACCGAGTTCACAAAATACAATTTTATGTTTATTACATATAAGTTAACTGGTTTGTTCTTCATGTGTAATTCCCTGTAGTTACCTTTAATCATAAGGTACATTTAGAAAAGTGCATTATAAACTGAATTCAGCTCACATACGGGCTCAAGAAGTAGAATTTGAGGTATATTTAAAAAGTGAACCCTACAAATATCTTTTCATTTCTAATTCAGAAAGCCATACCTCTTAGACTGTGCTCTTCAACTTGAAGGTTAATGAATTCTGGAGTTGTAAATGGTTAGTCTGTTTTTCAAAAGGCCTGGTCATACTTTTTAGATTGATATGTCTGCTTGTAGAAATGAATTTTCCATTAAAGCTTAAACATAAAGCAAAGAAAAATGGCAAGTTGTGTACATGAGTGTAAACATTATGTTTTATCATGAGTGATGTTTATTTTTCTTCATTCCTTTTTTGGGAAGTAAATAAGGCTCATTATTTACAATATTGATATTTCTTTCCCTTTACAAACTAAAAACAGAATATTTACTTTTTCCCTCTTCCCTCAAAGCGCATGACAATGATACCATATTAGCCATATATATGTGTACAGGTTAGGACAGGATGCCAAAAACATCTTATTTTTAAATGTTTTCAGGCTTCATCAATAAAGAAAGGATGCTTGTCTCTGTGCTTTATCATATGATTGAAAGGACACAAATTATAGACAACTAGCTCATATATTTTTATTCAAGATCTTGTGATTACAATGAAGTGGGTTCAAGCAAAACTTAAGAAGAAACTTGTGGTTTCCTGAGATATTACTTCCTGCTTTTTAACAAAGAATTCATTCACTGAATTTGAAGAAGCAGTTGCTTTATACATCTTCTGTTTCTTGGAACTGATTGCCCTTTGCTACGTAAGGTTGCTAATCTTTGCTATCCTTTCAGTAGAAGTCTGCTAAAGAGGCTTTCTACCCTGGAAAGAAAAATCTTCAGGTAGTCCTTGATTTATGAACACAAGTGGGCCAGGAACTTCTGTTGCTAAGTGAGGTGGCTGTTAAGTAATTCACACCCTGCTTTATGACCTTCCTTGCCATAGTCATTGAGCAAATCACATGGGTCATTCAGTGAATCATGTTGCTGTTAAGCAGACTCAGCTTTCACCACTGACTCTTGGAAAACAGCTGAGAAGGTTGCAAATGGGGATGCAACAGTTGTGAGGATGGTCATAGATGTAAGGACCAGTCATAAGTGCATCAGCTGTCATAACTTTGAAGGGTTACGAAAGGAATCATCATAAGTCAGGGATTACCTCTGGTGTGAATGGAAAAAGGAATTTCCCATTCTTATTTTTCTGCCCTTTAAATATCTGTCCCAAAAGACTGGAGTCCAGGGAGGAAATATAATAGGTGAAAGGGGCTTTAGCCGGTATGAAAACAAAAAAACCTTTCAGTGATGCAAGGTTTTGCATTTTCTTTATTTATTATTAATTTATTAAAGGCCACATTCTGAAATAGTTTACCAATCCAGTTACTACAGTTACTAGAATAATATGAGTAACAACAATATATGTATTAAAAGACAAATATCGGAAGTAGGGGATTGTTGTCTGGGGAAAGCCAACCGGGTATAGGCTGTTGCAATCTGTTCTACACGAGGCTGCTCTTGAAGTGCAGCTGGAAGCTGCAGTTGGTATGAATTGTAGCACAAATAATTATGGGTGCTCTCAGCCTGTTACACTCCTGCATCGTCACCTGCATTGATTTAAGGAAAGTGCCTCCTGCCGCGTGGCTGCCACCTGTGCCTTGAAGATGACATTGTACACTATCTCTATCTGAGAGTATACAAGCCTAACCAGAGTTAATAATGGAAGATCTCCAGATATGGGGGATCATAAAGTCCTTATTCTCTCTTTTTTGTTAAGATAGAGCCAAACTTGTTCTCTCCGATCCACATTTTCATAGTCTCCAGGCTCTGGGAAGAACCTCGGTGACATCACTTGGACAGTCTGGGCAGAGATGTATCACTGAGTATCATCAACTCACTGATGAACTGGCAATGTCCCAGTGTTCAGCAAAGCAGATCTTTCAACTGTAGGAAGTCTTGATGATTCACTTCATTACCTCGTTTTGCATTTTTTTTAAATTCCACCTTGGGGTCAGGCTTGAAACTGAAAACTACCAATGATTGGTTACTTTTCACAGGTGCAGCAAAAGAAATTAAACTTGAGACATAAATGATACACAGTGATATTTAAAGAGAAAAATATGCTCTTGTTTGGATATCGCTTCTGGAATTCGTGTTCGTGTAGAAAAAAAAATGAAACTTTGATCTTTTGTTGATTAGAAAGATTTGGTGTTATAGAAATGACGATGTGTTAATAACTATACGTTAATGTGTAAAAGCAAAAAGTTGAAGTTGGAGTGTGTTTATTTTGTACTCTGCTAGGAAAAGTCAATGCTCCCTTTTCTTTCTTTTTCTCTTACCCCTCATATCTCACACCCCCTTTTCCCCATTCCCTTTCCCTACCTCAATTTTCTATGTATTTTATATAATAAAATAAAAATGATCAAGATGAGTTGTAAAATAAATGATACACAGTGATATATAGTCACTCCGTTAGATGTTCTGTTTTTATTTCCAACTTATGGAAGAGGAATTGTGTGTCATTCAAAGATTGTTTTGACCGGAGTGACCAATGCAGTAAGCGTATGTGTTCTTATTTTTTATCTTAGAATATTGGTCCTCCAGAGTCCAGAAAATGCCCATTTCGCCCTGTGGAAAATTCTTAAGAGAGAATTAAGAGAGGTAAAGCTCATTGAATAACAAGGCTGAAATAGTCATTATTTTGGCAGCCTTTTACAATGTGGAAACATCACTTTGGGACCAGAGAAGTTGAATGTGGAATTGAAATCACAATCTGTTCATTCAGGAAAAAGAAAACTAATGTCTGAACTATGTTTTAGCCTTTGTAGATGACTTGTGCAAATCCAAATTTTTATATATCTACAATCCTGTAGATATATAAAAAAGATGACAATGGATAGAATGAATCATTACCTTTGTCTCTGTTTTTAGTAAATGTACAAGCAGATATAGGTTGCAGCAATGTTACTTTCCTGCCATCACTATTGGCATTGCTATTTTTGGTGCACTTCTTTCAATCCCATAGAAAGCCGTCTTTCTTCCCCCTCAAACTGAAAACATATAGCTACTTCGATTATATTATACTTAATATACTTGGTATACACAGGTGAAACTCAAAAAATTAGAATATTGTGCAAAAGTTCATTTATTTCAGTAATGCAACTTAAAAGGTGAAAGGTGAAAACTAATATATGGGAAAGACTCATTACATGCAAAGCAAGATAGTTCAAGCCTATCATTTGTCATAATTGTGATGATTATGGCTTACAGCTCATGAAAACTCCAAATTCACAATCTCAGAAAATTAGAATATTACATGCAATCAATAAAACAAGGATTGTACATAGAACAATATTGGACCTCTGAAAAGTATAAGCATGCATATGTCCTCAGTCCTTGGTTTGGGCCCCTTTTGCAGCAACGACTGCCTCAATGCGGCATGGCATGGAAGCTATCAGCTATGGCACTGCTGAGGTGTTTATGGAAGACCAGGATGCTTCAATAGCGGCATTCAGCTCTTCTGCATTGCCTCGGTCTCATGTTCTCTCATCTTTCTCTTGGCAATGCCCCATAGATCCTCCATGGGTTTCAGGTCAGGTGAGTTTGCTGGCCAATCAAGCACAGGAATTCCATGGTCATTGAACCAGGTTTTGGTGCTTTTGGCAATATGGGCAGGTGCCAAGTCCTGCTGGAAAATGAAGTCAGCATCCCCATAAAGCTTGTCTGAGGAAGGAAGCATGAAGTGCTCCAAAATCTCCTGGTAGATGGCTATGTTGACCCTGGACTTAATGAAGCACAGTGGACCAACACCAGGATGACATGGCTCCCCAAATGGTATTCCCCATTAGGAGAATGAGCGCATACAGGGAGACGTATAGAGAGTAGTGTTGGAATAATACACACACAGTACACAGATACACTGTACAGTAAATGTAGGTTTTTACTTCCAGACAGGTTTAAGCAAAGTCCAAAATAGGCAGTCCAAAAGTCATTCACAGGTTAATCAGTCAGTTTTTCAATCCAGGGATATTCCAGTAACAAAGTCCAGTGTCAAAAACAGTTAAGTATCAGACTTACATTAAATCCAGTAATATCAGTTAATTAGGAAAAATGGAGCAATGGCAATACTTTCCAACAGAAGGAAATAAAGATAACCTCTCTTCTCTCTGAGACTCAGACGAAAACAAACCAGGTTTTCTGGCTCCATCTTATGGCCGTTTGAGAAATCACACCCAATTGCATGCTCTTGCATTCCCTTAAAGAGACAGTATTAAAATGTCTATCCTGGTTTATGTTCTGTATGCAATAAACTGGCTTCAAATAATGCATTCTGATTGGGTGCTTAGAACTAAAAGGGATTGGTTCAAAAGAAACCAATCCCTGAAGCCGCGGGAAGGCGGCAAAATCAAACAATTGTCATTGGCTACAAGCCGGCTGGGAAAAATGTATAAAAGACCGGCGCGGCTTGAGCCAATGCTCCTGTTCTCAACTCTTGCTAAGAAATAAAGACTTTGCTGTTGGAACCCGGTCTACCTCGTGTTTTTCCGGACAAAACAGTTTATATATTTCTAACCCAAATACCTGTTAGGTGACTTATATTCCTAACAGCTGTCCTATTACAGAATGTCTTTCAACAGCTGCTCATTCAGCAAGGCTGCTTGTAAAGGAATTGCTGTATTCAGGGTTCTAAATGATTTATACATCCCTTCCCCTGCAATCTTTGCAAACAAACATCCTCAAGTACAGATGATTTAAAAATACACACTTTGAGGAGCAAGGCTGAAAGAAATATGCCTGAATATGATGAATCAATGAGTAGGATTTTGGATTTTGGTAGGCCTGACATCCAGATTGTGCCTTGAGCTGTATAGTTTCTGATTCCAAGAATCAGTCTTCTTTCTCTGAAGAAGGAGTGTTAATTTTTGGATTACAACATGGGGAAGCACACATGAAGAGAGGCAGGAATAAAGTGTCAAAAATGGGCATATGAAAAGAATTATTTTCATGCAATCTTCTTCTTCAAATCACACGATCACACCTGCTGTGAAAAAATAGAAATATACAGATGAAAAATGTATCATTCTTGAAATGGAAAATTTTCCTTCAGGAAAAGTGACATTTATAAGAAAATGAGTTACTGAATACTCAATCTTATTCAGATATAACTGGAAGAGTTGTTTGGGCCAGCAGGACAAATAAGAAAACTCTGACCTAACAAATTGCTGTATAAGAAATTGATTTTACAGATGGAATAAAAAGAGAATCTCTAAGTTATTATTAATAATGATAAATAAATATTCTTAAGCAACTCAGCACACAATATTTTGTCCAACAGGGATAGTTTTGTCTTAGAAGACTATTATTATAAAGATAATTTATAAATATATTACTATGAATTTCATTCATTTTCATCCTTGCAGTTTTAAATCATTGCAGTTTTGGTTGTTGAAAATAGCACTTAATTTCTTCACCCTGCAAAAAGTGGTGAAAAAAAAGAGGGAAAATTCAGTTTATGTTTGTAATCAAGCTTCTTTTTCTTTACTCCTTTCATCCTATACTTAAACAATTATTGTTTCCAAAAGTGGCTTATATGTGAAGAAAGGCATTATTAGATTTATATTTTGAAGTAACAAGCAAGACATGAGTGGTGAGAAAAAGGAAATTGCCATTTTACAGTTCCACAGATTCACTTCACTTTTTTACCTATTAAAATGCAAAGAAAAAAACCTACACAGAACAGAGCAAGACCTACACTTGGTATCAGAAGTGATTAGAGACCAGTTTTATCAAATCATCTTCAATGTTACAGAGAAGCATTTATTTACTCTACATTCATGTACCATACCAATCAACATACTGTATCTGGTCAATTTACAAAAAGAAGACTGAACCTTCCAAGTAACCTATAACATTAGTTTTAATAATAGCAACAACTCTCAGTGTCACCTGTAGCTTTTTGTTATAGATTAGGGGTATCATGCTCAAGGCTTGGGGGCTGGATCTAGCCCACGGGGTGCTTAGATCTGGCCCATGTGGCTTCCTTGAAAACATCAAAGAACTGGCCCGTGGTGCCTCTCCCAATGAAAATAGAGCTGAGCTCCATTCTCACGAGCAGAGTGCTCAGGCTGCCATAAGTACCCACAACATGAATGATGATGAGCTGGCCACCCTGGCCATGCCCACCTGCCCCTCCCAAGGTCAAGCACAAACCCGATGCGTCCTTCAATGAAATTGAATTTGACATCCCTGTTATAGATCAAAGGTTCACTGAAATGTACTGGTTGTTAGTTCTTCCATAAGTATCCAGATAATAGCTCTGGCCAGCATGTTCCAGAGAACTGAGGTTAATAGAGGAGGCCTCCTATTCCAACTATCCCAATTTCTGGTGGATTCAAAATTCTTGGCAGACACTGTTTAGGTGGGAAAATTAGACATTGGATGGGCACAATAGTACCAGTATAGATGATATCTCATATAGTCTAATGCATTGTGATCTTGGATAGGATGGCACTAACCTAGACAGGCTCAATACATAATCTTGGGGTTCTCCTGGACTCACAACTCCTGCTTGAGCAGCAAATGGCGGTTGTGTCCAGGAGGACCTTTGTGCAATATGTATTGTGTATTAGTTATGCCCTTTCTTGGACCAACTTCTCACAGTTACCCATGCCCTAATAACTACCTATCTTGACTATGACAAAGCTTTCCATATGGGGCTGCCCTTGAAAATTATTTGGAAGCTTCATTTAGTTCAAAAAGCAGCAGCTTGCATGCTTTTGTGCAAGTCCAGATTTGCAAGTCTCACCTCTCTTGTGAGAGCTGCACTGGCTGCTGTTCTGCTTCCAGGTGCAATTCAAGGTGCTGGTTCCCACCTTCAAAGCCTTAATCAGGTTATTTGAAAAATTGTCTTCTCCCAATCATATTTACCTATGCCACAAGAGTGGGGAGACAGGGAATGCTCCTAAGAAGATCCATCTGGAGAAGGGCCTTCTCCATGGTGACTCCCTTCCTGTATAACATCATCCCTGCAGAGAGAGGATTTCCTCCCATTTTGACTCCCTTTTGGAAGGCCCTGAAGACATGCTGCAATGAGCTTGGGGACCCAAGAATGACATGGAGCCCATGAAGTGGCTTATTTGATTGTTTTCACCAAGGGGCTGGGTTATTACTTTTTTTTTGTATTACTTTTGTATCGTATAGCTTTTTGTATTGTTTTTGTATTGGAATTTTATTATTGTAAGCTGTTCTGGGAAATGAGTTGGGTGACCATATAAATTTTCCTGCATAACATACATACATACATACAAACATACCTTTATAAGTTACAACTAGCACTTTGAACTGAATGAAGAAGCCAACTGAAAGGCAATGCAGTAACCTCAAAATGGCTGTACCTCTGCTGTAGATTTCCTCAGCTAACTAGGCTGCCACATTTTGCACCAGTTGCAGCTTTTAAATTTTCTTCTGACACAGTCCCACATAGAGTGATTGCAATAATCAGGGTGTAAACAACCCAGTGATAAGGCTGGAATTGGCATATCAGTTAAAGTTGAGGAAAGGCTCCCTTGATAATAGCTTTCACCTGCTGCTCAAGTAGAAACTATGACCAGTGAGGATCACCAAGTCATGGGCCACCAAGAACCACCTAGGGGACAAAGTTGTTGGAACAGTCTTTTCAGTCATTGAGTCTCTCAAAAATCATCCAAGGACCAGATGGCTTCCCAGGATCAGCAAATATGAAAACCTTGCTGGAGCAATTTCATCCAATGTATTAGTCATCCCTGTATTCCAAATATCAACCAGGAACAGACCTGTCTGCAAAATTAGCAGGAGAATCCCAAGAACCCTGTGGAAATTTAAGGATTCAATTCTGGGTGGACTGTCTAATGAACTGATTGCCTTTCAGTCTGCAGAAAGCAATTTCATCACTTCTAACTTCTGGTTATCTGAAGAACTGTCTCACCCTAATGGGATTGGTATGGCTCATGTCCTTTGGATCATTGTGCAAACCCCACTCCCCCATGGTTAGATCTGTACCCCTCCTTCTGATCTTTCACAAGGGCCTGAAGTCTTCTGCCAGTTGGCCTAGGACCCCAAAGGGGGTGCACCATTCTGGAGGTGGCTATTGAATTAGGAAAAAACCTCACCTCTCCGTGTGCTTTGTATTCCCCTCTTCCCCATTTTAATTATATTTATTGTTATTTATTGTTTTATTATTTTAATGTGCGCTAGTTTTAATTTTTGTAAGCCACCCAGCATCATCAATAAAGATGGCAAGGAAAGTGTCAATATCTTTCATATTCAAAAATATCTCATCCACTCTGAAATAAAAACAAGATCCAGTAACCTTCCATCATCTATATATGCTAATATGTAGTTGTTAATACTTGAAACAGGACGATGATGGAGGTCATAAAATTTTGAGCCAACAGACTATTTTCCCAGTGCATGAAGAATGAAGCCTCAAAAGATTTGGGCTACAGGAATTCCAGAACCAGCCCCAAGATAAATTAATTATGCTAATAAGTAAGAGGGATAAAATAATTGTATTTTTGTATGTGTTGATTGCAATGAAATCAGATTGTATGCACAAAGAAGGAAAGATTTGGCACTACCCAAATGGAAGAATCAATCACTGGTGAAAGTTGGTGGAAAATTCATTTAGAAGAACCTAAATTGAGGCTTATCTTGTTGCTTACAAATCTCTTATTTTAATGAACATTTCAAAGAAAGATATTAAACTGAAACATGAATTAATGATTAAGTTGCATGTCACTTACTGGAACATAGACTGGAAAAATATTTTCCATTTTTAATATGGATAATCATCAGATTATGCAGGGATAATACAAAAATGTGGGTTTAGCTATGCGAGCAACTATAAACTCCTGATTTCCCTATCTGGCTTGCCAGTCTGTATCCAAATATCACTCCTTATTCTATCACAGCCAGCTGACTTTCTGTGCATGTTTATGAAGGGGGTGTATTCTACAGTAATGTCACACAGCCAAACTTGTTGCCTAAATGGTGTATCTCTTACCTTCCTACATTTTACATATACTTACATCTTCTGGTAAGACTAGGAATAATAGCCAAGTGACATCACAAATGTCTAAAAACCAGGATCTAATTCTTATAAAAGACTAGACTTCATGAAATTCAAGGAGTGATGGGGAAGAGATATCCTCCAAACTCAGTATGGGAAGAAATAAATCATGAGAAATTTGTGTGTGTGTGTGTGTTTTCAGGCATTCAGTCAAGAATTTACAACATATACAACATATACCAAACTTCCTCAAGCAACATTGGAAAATATATTTGCTTTATTGGAAGATTTTTGCTTTCTTGGAAGTAGCAGGAAATCCAGAAACTGGCATGACCCTTATTACAGGAATTTATACGAAGCAAACAGAATGATTATGGGGTCGTTCAATTTCTTTCAGTAGCATCCAGAAACTTTAAATATGGATCACTCTACACAGAATGCCCAATTAAATCATAGCAAGGTACTTTCCTTTTAGCAAATACTGTATTTAAAATAATTGCTAGCCAGCCAGGTGCACCCAGAAGTTCACAAGTGTGGCATGGAGCTGAAATGTAGTTCCTAATTTATTTCTGTTCTTTAGATGCTGTCTGTCTGTCTATCTGTCTGTAGCTATACTGTGCTTTCTATTTATATAACTGCCTGTATTTATTTTCAAAGTCTTTTCTACCCATCTATATATTTTTTTCAAAATTACAAACATTCATGATACCTTTCTTCACTATAATATGATGGAGGAAATGCAGTTCCAGACTGGCTGCTGGAAAAGGACACAGTTTACCCAGAATCTTGCTATTGCCCTGTTAAGTTATCTCCTTAAAAGGCTTTCTGTGTGAATAACCATAACTCTCCTCTGCTAAACTAAGCTACTCTTTCTAAATATTTAGAATATACAATCCATGTAAAATTCCAGGAAGTAGAGGAAAAAAGATGTTCAGGAAAAATACTAGTGTGAACTTCAGGAACTGTATCTTAACAAATTAAAAATAGGTTTTTTAAAATGTAGAAGATTGATAAATGTTTTGAAGCTTTTAAATATACTTGCATGGTTATACAGAACACAAGATAGACATGATTCTGCCTTTGGAAGCAGAGAAAACAAAGACTTCATAGAAATAAAAAAATAAAACAAAAATCAAAAATAGACCAAAAATTATCTGCAGATAGGATTTAAAAAATAACTGGTATTTCAATATATAATAATGACTATTATTATAGGCTAAATTTGAGGTCTTGGTTTCTTCCTTCTTCCCTCCCTGCTTTTATCTGAAAATATTCAAAAAATTAAAAAAAATTAAACAGTTGCAGAATAGCTCAAGATAAAGTTGTTTTAGAGGCACTGCTATGGCTGATAAGATCAGGACCCACTAACAGTCTAGAAGTAATGTAGGAAAGTAGGAAGTACTGTGGGAAATAACTGGAAGAAATGTAGGAAAGTAATGTAGAAAACTGGAAGTGATGTAGGAAAATGAGGTTTAGTGACTGGATTAATAAACCACACAGTGATATCAGTACTGGAAAAGACAACATATTTTAAAAATAACAGATGAAGAATGCAATGAGGTTTTAATTTCCAAGATTCAGAAAAAACAAAACAAAAAAAGCTAATCTCTTGCCTCATAACAATATAGAGAAAACTTCCATTTTGCATCCATGTTCATCAGTAACCACACAAATCAGAATTAATAATTACTTAATACAACTCTATATGAAACCAAATTAAAATAATACCTATGCAAACAATGTAACTATTTTAAACAGAGGCTAAATATTATGCTTTGAAAGAACTTTCTCGAACTACCTGCCCTTGGGGTTGTAATTTGTAACTGGTTGGAAATTTTGAGGCTTGTAATTTGAAGGTCTTTGGAGGACACCAAGCTGAAGAAGGACAGTTTAAAGTGTAAAGTTATTTTATGTTTGGATTTCTACAAATAGTCAATAAGCCATTTAATAATGTCATGAGAATATATGTATATGGTAAATACATGCAATACACAGTTCTTTAAGTGTTTAATTCTCTCATGTTAATGAGCTTGATGAGTGTATAGGATTTGAGAATACCAAAAGACAGAAATAGACAGTAATAGATCAACTACTGCAAATTATTTTGTTTGTACCTGCATACTGATTTTCTAAAAAGAGCTATTGCAGATTTTATTCAGATATGCACAAAGATAACTGAGAAGCTCACTTGAGAAGACATTAGTTTATATTGCATAATATCAGGGTAGATACTATGATATCTACCATAGTATAGTACACTATGGTATAAATCACCACATAGGAATATGACTGCTTGGTATAAAAGGAGATACTGTATATTGTACAAATAGCCTGGTAGACAAGATATTTAAAAAACTCAATAGCTGTATCATCAGGTGGAAAGTACATCTTCTGGAAGAAATATTTCAAGTCTAGTTTCTAAGGCAACATTTAAAAATAAGATCTGTTTTTCAGAGGACCAAGCTGAATAGCACAAGAAGGTGGTTTGACATAAAAGAATTTAGATTGGAAGCATAAAGACATTCTAGATTTGATATCCATTTCTTTTTAATGGATTTAAACATTCTTTTTAATGTTTTGTCCATATACTCTACATTTTCAAAAAATTCTGAAGTATTCAAAACCATACTGCTGAGATAATGAAACAGTTAATGCTGAAAATGCTTGTGAATACATACAGTATTTACTTTCTATTGCAAATGAATGCTATATAGCTTTTTAAAAATGACCACCTTTTGTTATAGTGTCTATAGCTAGGTTTTGTGCTACAGAGATGGAAGATGTATTGCACCCTAATGCAACAGAATAGTTAATAACTAAAGATTAGTTAATAACTAAATAATTATTTCTAACATGGAATCTACAATTTCCCACAAGGTCCCAGAAAGAGAAGATGAAACTAAAATACACTACTGTTTCATTTTCTTCAAGTAACAACACTTTCTGAACTGGTGAAAATATGAAGCAAATAAGAAAGACATTTTTTTTTGTGGAATTCCCTCTCCTGGTTCTACAAATATACAGCAGCCATTGCTACAAATTGTTTTTCAGTGGCTGGATAAATAAGTCACACAGTGATGTCAATAATGGAAAGGTGAATATATTTGCTCTTTTATTATACAAATTCTACATTTTTCTGGAGCAGTATTTTCTTTCAATGAATCCTTTTGTTTTAATATGTACATCAGTTTGAATGCCTCCGTTATATTTTTTCTTCTTCTTTGATCCCATATTTCTAAGTTTTCAAATACTGCTGAAAGAACAGCATGATGTCCAGGATAATGTACACGTGTAACTCAGGCCAACCTTATGCATATAGTGTATGAATCAAACACTGTTTTAACTGAAAAGTCAGGGTGCTTGGGTCAGAGAAATAATGCTGTCTTCAATCTCTGAAAGTTTCTTCAACATTTCATTCAATTCAGTCTCATCAAATTCCATGGTCAAAAGCTCAGATTCCTACAATCAAAAGGAAGAAAGACAATAGGTTTAGATACAGTAACTTTTTAATGTGAAAATGAACTCAATGCTCTATTCAATTAATGATGTTCCCTGCCTAAAATCATATATTACATGCTTTTGTTTTATTATTAAATCTGTTTGCTGTCCATCTCGCTTTTATGGACATTACAGTAATATATATACTATTACACTTTTAAAGACTTCCTGAAGTTGCAGCACCTGGTTTCTCAACTAAAGGGTACACTTGGTGCATCATGTGCTCTGCCAAGCAGCATCGAGTATCTTGCATTCTGAGAACAGAATGTCCTTATTTTTATACTTTCCACATTAAGGAATGCTTCTCATAAGAATCTACTGATAAAAATGCTTGCATATTTGCCATAAACTCCTTGTTACGTTGCCATTCTTAGCCAGGCCTCCTACACATAATTTTTGTTTTTGAAAATGTTATTGAAGTCCAGTAAACATCCCAACATTCTCCTCTTGAATATAAATTGTATAGCTTGACAACTTCCAAGATTTCTTTTAGGGAATGTGTTCTCTATTAGTATAATTTTACTTTAGTCAGCCTAGATAAATTTGCTATCAATCAAGTGCTAGTAGAACAGTCAAAAGTCAAACCAGAAAGCTTGCAAATTATTTCAGAATACGTTTTGTGATGGTTTGAATAATATGTGGAAGAAACAATTGATCTTTATATTGCCCAATTTTTATTTCTTATTCTTACGAAGAGAGATAAATACATTTGTGCATTTTATAGAACTATTATGTACTGGTAGTTGATTTATAGAATTCCTGAAGTAAGCTAGATGAGGAAGCTGGATGGATTCACCTCTATCTCTTTATCCTTTTAAAGTCAGGGAAAATAGCTGAAACAATTCAAGTTTATTTATTAGAGACAGACAATGCTTTTGAAAGCTGCATAGTGGACAGCAAAACATTTGCAATTTCTTCCTTTACTTTCTTACAGGCTTAGGATGCTACATAACTAGCAAGAAGTATAAAAGACATAGGAGTTCTGCTGGAAAATAAAAGGAGGCAATGTTACAGAAGAATGCCATCAGAGCCACTGGGAATCAAGCAGCATACAAATGAAATACATATATACACACTTACTGTACATCTGCATTCATGCTGGATACTGTGCTGAAAGATCAATCTGCAGTTTGTATGATGCTATGAGAGTGGAAAACACTCTTACTATTGCTCCTATTAGCTGTCTAGGTGGAAAGAATAAAAGAGGGAAGGAGGAAGTAGTAAACAACCTTTTTGTCAGGGATATTAAGTGTATGGATAGAACTGATGGGTAGTGGTTAGCAGTTTGGTGATTTTCCTGCACATTTGAGTCTCATCTTCTTGCAAAAACTGAAATCAGCTGCTCAGGCCAGGTAAAACTATTGTGTAAGATCAAATGAGGGAGTTGCAGTCTCAATTTTGGGAAACAAGTGATGTAAAATCCTTCTAATGGAAGGAGCAGATGGAAAAGGCTTAGGATTTAACTCTGGGCAAACACACACATCAAGCAATTTGATCACTAAGCAAAATGTGATGATGATGGACTTAAGTCATTTTTGCTGCGATTGTTGAGAGAATCACTTGAGGTTGGTTAAGTGAGACATTACACAACCATCACCTACTTCTCCATTGACCTGCTTGTTGGAATCCAGGTATGAAGTTCACAAATAGCAATCATGTGACCATAAGATGTTGCAATGGTGATAAACACACACCAATTGTGAAGCACCTGAATGCCAATCATATGACTGGGATGATGGTTATAAATGTGTGGACCCATTGTAAAGGTACTTTTTCAGTGGTGTCATAAATTCGAATGGTGATTAAATAGGTCAGTCATTAAACAAGGTCTATCTATAAGCAGATCTTGTGTGTGTGTGTGTGTATTCCTCCGTGTGCAAATAAAAATACCTTACAGTATCAAATTTGTGACACTTCTCCTGTTAAGTAGTCACTGATGTAAGGTTGTGTTTCAGTAGAATGAAGACTTATCACTGTCCCATAGGCTATAATTGGTTTTAAGGAAAAAATGTGTGTTCTATACTCTGTGTTTGCTCTAGGTTCAGAACAGATGAAACCAATGAGATGGTGTTTCTTAGTTGTCTACCGAGTTAAAAAATGCATAATGCCAATGGAATTCTTCATTTACTAGTTTTTATAGTATACTATATTGATATATCTGCTTCAGCAGAGTCAGGTATGTTTCTTATCAAAACCTTCAAAATGGAACTCTCTTGCCAAGTTTCTTATGCTCCCATATTTTTCCAATGACATTTAACAGTTCTCAAAAAGAACAAAGACATCCTTTGGTTAATCCTATTTTAAGGACTGGTACTTCTCTATCACTTAATGCTCCAATCCTACACAACAGTAGTTCCTCCATTTTGTAAGAGGCCCAGCTTCACATTGAACAGAAAAAGTGTGAAATCATTTTCATTGCATCCTTTCTTTGTAGATCATTTCTCATTTCCAAAATGTTCTTATTAATGTTGATAAAATAGCAACTAAGATAGGGCATGTTTTAACACGTAGTACCAATCCTAGATATTTATTTTGCTTGATCTTATTATGTTTTTTGTTACTAGAAATCCAAAAGGCTGCAATGTAGCTAAATAATTTTCAGTACTTTGGTATGCCAGTGACAAAATCCACCTGCACTCTGTTCCAAACCTCTATTTTCTTTGGTTTCCTAAGCTTCTCTGGATTAAACCTAAAGCTTGAACTGGTTTACTAGCTTTCCTCCAAATGGTGAGAAATGCAAAGTCATCATGTGATCTGTGGGTTCTGAGATCTGGCAGCAGTACAGCTGGTATCTGAAAAATACTGCATCTGGAATTAGTAGCCTGGGGGAAGTCAGCTGCTGAGTTTCAATATGGACATGTGTGATATTTTCATATTACTCCTAAAGAAACTAACGCTCAAGTTCTGTTATTTGAAATCCATATACTCAGTAGCTCTAGAATTTAATACTATAAAGTAGAGGTTGTATTACAAGAAGCCTGAAAGGTAACACTCCTAATTTGATTCTTTTAATGATGCAATTAAGTGGTAGTGTTTAGGACTGCATTGTATCATCTTGTAATGCGAGTATTTATAAACCTTAGGCAAACAATTGTTTAGGACGGTAGGCAATGAGGCACATGAAAGAGGATCTGCAGACATGGTATTGGTATACATAGGGCTTCAGAAAGAAGTCCTGTTGATATAAATGCTTTTGTTGATAGCAGCTGAAATATATCTTGTAGGGGTGCAAATCTAGACAGTTAAGTGGACTTTTCTCTGTCCTCTCTATAAAAGTGTTATGCATTTCAGCTTTAATTGCAGGAGTCTTTCTGATTATGTCCTATTATAAATCTGAAAAAAAAAGGTAGTGTTCTACATTTTGGAAAATAGGTTGTCTTCCCTTAGGTGTAAAAAAATATCCAGCTATTTAAATAGGGCTTTAGGTAACTAGCTGCTGTTTAGCTAAGATTTTTTTCACCCTATAGGCTTGCCTAGAATTGATAAGCTGTGGCTTTAAATCCACATGGATGACAAAAACAAATACATAACTATTAAAAATGATACAGTATCACCCCCTTTGTAATTAATACAAGAAATAAAGGATATGCAAGTAATCTTTGTTTCATTTTTCTTGCCACAATTAAATGAATCTGGCTTTCCTATTGACTTTGCTTGTCAGAAGGTTGCAAAAGGTGAGCACATGACTCTGGGACACTGCAACCATCATAAATATGAGTCAGTTGACAAGTGTCCAAATGTTGACTACACAACCATGGCAGCAGTGGGATCCTGCCTGTTCCACTACTGGTTCGATGATCATGTGCACGTGCTCCTCACGTACCCGTGCAGCTTTCTGCACATCAGCTGAGGCCTGTAGTGCCAATCAGCTGAGAAGAGAAAAGTGCAAGGACGGGTGGGAGGGCCGATC
The DNA here is from genome assembly GCA_004320025.1 of Laticauda laticaudata. NCBI lineage: Eukaryota > Metazoa > Chordata > Lepidosauria > Squamata > Elapidae > Laticauda > Laticauda laticaudata. The sequence continues at coordinate 58,752 of BHFT01032114.1, forward strand.
CTGCACTTTTCTCTTCTTTCCCCTATCAGCTGATTGTCAGGAGGCCTTTTTTCCTCCTCTCAGCTGATCGTAGGAGTCTTTTTCTACTATGTTTGTGACCAGTTTGACCGAACTGGTCACATAACAGTACTGAACCACGGGGATGCTGCATCAGTCATAAGTGTTAAAAATGGTCATTAGGTTACTGTTTTGAGTGCCATTGTAACTTCAAACAATCACTAAATGAATTGTTGTAAATCTAAATGAATTGTTGTGGATGCTTTCTGACAATTTATTATTCTTGCTTTATCTTAAGTGATAGATTAATGAAGACAGTCTAGAATCATCAATAACCCAGATTCTTTCATATGAAATTTCAAGTAAGAGAGATTAGTATGCATTAATTTCTTTAAAAATAATATTGCATCCACAACAACCCATTGCCTTTACAAGACACAAAGATTCCTGAAAGTTGGTTACTATCTTAAATGTCGAAGTAATGTGTAATCACTAAGTCCACATATGATTGTCAAATAAGAAAATATGGGAAAGCACTGCAGTAATTCTATTTGCCCAATTGCCTGTATTTTTGGTAGCAACTTTTTCTTTCTGTCAATCTACCTATCTATGATAGTTTGTGTCTGTAATTTGGCACAAATATTATGACATTTGAAATATCTAAAGTAATGCTTATTTCAACAATTCATTTTCATTGATGGAAAAATGAAAAGCATATATACTTAATATGCCAAATATCTTTGATCTACATGTATTTGCTTTAGGGTACACAATCTGAAAGGCAGTATCATTTTTTGTGCCATATTATAAAGTCAGAAAATAGTGTTTTTTCTTTAATTCTTTTTAATGAAATAGATGTCATCGGAAAATAAGCAGAAAAGATTGGAGCAAACCCAAGGAGTACTTTCCATCTGGTATAGCGCAGCTGATTTAATTTCATTGCTTTTATAATATTAAGTTCTATTTTTTCAATCCATTTTTATCACACAAATCAAAGGAGGATTATTTTATAGAATAGAATAGAATACTTTATTGGCCAAGTGTGTTTGGACACACAAGGAATTTGTCTTGGTGTAAATACTCTCAGTATACATAAAGAAAAGATATATTCATTAAGAATCAAGAATCATAACGTACAACACTTAATGATAGTCATAGGGTACAATCANCTTTGTAAATAGTTGAACAGTGTTGAGGGAATTATTTGTTTAGCAGAGTGATGGCTTTTGGAAAAAAACTGTTCTTTAGCAGCTCTCAAAACAAGTTAACCTTTTTTTTTCGACTTCGCTCCATATAGTACGTGCAAAGCATCAGATACACACATAATGGAAAGTAACAGCAAAAATAAGAAGAGTTTGGCTGTATCCCTGAATAACTCTCAGTTAGCAGCAGTTTTTCTGCCCTAACAATGAAAAAACAAATAACTGAACAGGAATAGCTTGTCAATAAAAGCTGTCAAAAAAGCTTTATATTGTAATGAATGACGGGAAATTTCCATTTGAAGAGGAATACTTTGAGATACTAAATGAGCTAAAGGAAAGTAGCTGATTTGTCAGTTCCAGTAAATGGAAGGCCAGGAAAATGAATGCTGAGAAGGCGTTCAGGAGAGAGGGTTTCTCCTGGTAGGTATGCTTTTGTAAGAGGAGAGGAAAATCTCTACTTTGTCTTTGTGGTTTGGTTGTTCCCACCCTCCCTTGCTTTGAGGTTGGCTGAAAGGAAGAGAAAAGTAAACATTTCAACCAGCAGCAACTGGACTGGAATCTCATTGGGAGCAGATTCTTTAGAAAGCAATAGGTCATCTCTTCTTTACCTTTTCTTTTCTACTTTCTTCTAAGCCTTTGACCTTGATATTTAAAATAAAGATTCTTTCTGTTGAACAATGGGGCAGAAAATTCTCTCTGGAGTAAAGTGGTTGGTAGCAGCACACAGCTGTCAGTTTTTCAAAAGTTGCACTAAGATGCAACAGAGTTGTGGGAGAAGGCATTGGTGACTCCTCATAGGACCCATTGGGGCCCAAGCTACTATACCCTTTGCATGTTCACCCCTGCATCTTGTAACACCTATACATTTTTTTCCTTACGTCTCTTAAGCATCGTCCTTTTCCTGTCAACCTCTGCTTCACCTCTTTAGGTCAGCATATTGTGTATTTCTTCATGGTGTTTGGCCTTGGACAAACAAATTGTGACTGATGGATAATTCCTTGTGTGAATTGTTTAGAGAAAACAGCATTAGGTAGGCTAAGCAGATCATAACCTCCCATCACCTTTCCTGAGTCATTAAAAGAAGCAATAACATTGACAGGATAGCCATAATGATGTTTAGAAGGAAAGGTGATAACGAGAAGGGATCCTTGAAAGTGAGGAAGGTTGTGAGAAACAAGGGTAAGGGAGATCATGGGGAAAAAGTAAGATGTTAACTGTTACCAATAAAGGAGAATATTGGTAGCTCAGGTTCGACATGAGGGATCCTTGGTGTTCTCTGAGAATGCTTGTTTTCTTGCAGATGTTTCATTACCCTAAGTAGGTAACATCGTCAGTACTCACAGCATTGATGATGTTATCTAGTTTGGGTAATGAAAAGTCTGCAAGAAAGCAAGCATGCTTAGAGAGCACTAGGACCCCACATTAACTGTTATTCCACCATATCTTCTCTGTATTAATAAAATAATTGTCTCTGCAATCCCTCATTAAACTACTTTTAGCCTCCTGGATTATATATATAGTTTGATTTGCATAAATCTTTACAAAAGGGCTGTATTCCTGCTCTTTTTCAGATTTGCCACTTCAGCCTCTAATACCAAAATAAACACAATTTGTATTTCTATCTATAGGGCTTCTAGTTATTACTATTACTCATAAAGGATTTTTTTCTTATACTGTAAGAACTAATGATGCACATATTTAGTTTGCTACATACATTTAAATATTATGCTATTTCTACTTTATGTATTCATTACTTTATAAAGATTTGGATATGAAAAACAAATACATATTTAAAATTAATAGTTTTACATTTTGATCCTCCATGTCACATTTCTTTACATTACTAAAAAGTATTTTGTCATAATAACTGTGAAAAGTTCTTAGAGTTCCGAGGATACTGTTCATTCATAATTGATTTGGCTTAGTTTATTTTAAAGATAAATATTCCAGAACAAATAAAAACTGTTAAAGTACTCAGTTTAAAATTTCACAGACTTACTAATGATGACATGGAAAACTCATGAAATTTAAAGCAACTTCTGAATATGTCATTTATTTTTCTGGTAAACAGAGACTTACCACAAAAGATGGAATTTGGGAAAAGATAAATACATATGCATTTGGGGCTCCCTCTGAAACACTTGCGAATAAACCTGAATACACTAAATCATGTTCTTTTGGTTTCAGAGTGCCAAGGTTATATTTGTGCTTATTTCAGATAAAATATGAACTACTCATATATGTAAGTCTACCCTTGTTTATTGTCTGTAGTACCAAGACTGTATGGTAGAGTTAAACCAGGGGTGTCTTCTTCATGGCCTGCAGGTCAAATGCATCATGTGCTGGCTCGGCCCCTGCCCGGTTTAGCTAAGGGGGAAAAATCCCAGTACATCATGTAACGCCACAAGTTTGACACCCCTGATTTAAACACATGGTAGCAACTCAACTAGGCATTTTGATAATATGTGTGCATATTATGCTAACAGGTTAAGGCCCTGTCACACTGGCCGACGGATGCAAAACATTTGTAAAAAGGACACAGAGGACGAGAAAAATGTTCCATCATTGTATCCGCTCTCAAAAGGGGCAAAAATTTGCATAACCAGAGCAGATAACACGGAAAGGAACGGACGGGGGGAGGACGCAGGGCGGATGGAAAGCGGATGCTCCATGGAAGCCTAGCGGATGGAAGCAGATGGAGCGGATGGCACATCCACAAGGCTTCTGGGGGAGCGCAGCAAAGCGGACGCGGAACGTATACAGCGGATGCGAGCGGATGCCGAGTGGATGAAGCGGATGCAGAGCGGAAGCCTAGCGGATGCCTAGCGTTCACTGCGCATGCGGGGAGGATGCATTGCGTCAGCCCCACGGATATAAAGGGAAGCAGCTCCCAAGCAGGTCACCATTCAGAGAAAGACCTGCTTCCAAACACATTGACTGCCTTGCCAGCCTGGCCTGCCTGCCACCTTGCTGCTGCCTTCCTGCCAGCCTGCCTGCCAGCCTTGCTGCCAGCCTGCTGCCTGCCAGCCTTGCTTGCCAGCCTTGCTGCCAGCCAGCAACCCCACAACCATGGGAAGAAGAGAAAGCCTCAGCCATCTGCTGCCAGCCTGGCAAGAGGGACAGGGCCACCCTCCCACCCCTGGCCCTCACTCTGCTTCTGCTGGGGCTTCTGTAGCACGGGCTCGCTCTTCTGGGGCTGGGGCTTTCTGCTGCTTCTGCTTTCTGGAGGAGCTGATGCTGCTGCTTATGGCGATGGTGCTTCTACTTGTGCTTACTCTGCTGATGCTGCTTCTGACGGTGGTGCTTCTGCTGGTGCTTACTCTGCTGATGCTGCCTCCTGCGGTGGTGCTTCTGCTGGTGCTTACTCTGCTGAAGCTGCTTCTGGCGTGGTGCTTCTGCTGGTGCTTACTCTGCTGAAGCTGCTTCTGGCGGTGGGTGCTTCTGCTGGTGCTTACTCTGCTGGCGCTGCTCCTGGTGCTGGGGCTTCTGCTGGGGCTTCCTCTGCTGGCACTGCTCCTGGTCCTGCTGGTGCTCCTGGTCCTGCTGGTGCTGCTGGTGCTTACTCTGCTGCTGCTGATCCTGGTCCTGCTGGTGCTGCTGGCACTGGCTTGCTGCTGATCCTGGTCCTGCTTGCTGCTGCTGATCCTGCTGGTGCTGCTGCTGCTGGTGGTGTGCAGGAGCAGCCCCCTACAACCTGGAAGCCCCTCTGATGAGGGCCATGTGGTCCTGCCAAAGGGAGGAAGAGGCATATGCAAGAACGGGAGAGGAGGCAATACTCCATCGAGGAGGAACATGAGGATGAGGTGCTGGAGTGGCTGAGGAGAATGAGTATCTATGGCGGAAGGGACAACAGGCTCTACAGGGACACAAAAGGAGCAGACTGCTTTGAGAGAGAAGGCGGAGAGCCTGGGCTACACTTCGGAGTGCTCCTCAGCTGTGGAAACATATGCACACCTGGTACGGGAAGCTGCACCTCAAGAAATCTGGCCAGGCCGCGGTCAAGCTGACGGACAGAGAGACCTACGTCATGGCCAAGGTGCAGCTTCCTGAGGGTGAGATCCGCCACCGAGGAGCAGCCCCTCTCACAACCCTCTCTCTCCAGCAGCCTGCTGAGAGCCAGTCCTCTTCCAGCCGAGAGTCAGCTCCTGTCTCCAGGCAGGTTTCTGTGGAGCGTCCCACGGCGGAGAACCCCCCCACAGCTGTTCTAACCATGGCGGAGCGCGTGGAGGACACCCTGACGCGTTTAACAACGGATGGCAAGTGTTTTTCTCCGTTTTACATCCTCTTTCCATCCGTTGGTGCAGTGTGACATGGGCTTTAATTCTTGAGGGCTTTCTGAGCAGGGTTATTTTCAAAGCTAACTTCTCAAAATAACTGAGATAAATTGCAACAATGTTTTACTGATCACATGTTTACTTTGGCTAGAGGGCCTGATTCTTAGAACAAAATTTGAGCAGCTGTTCAAAGGCTCTATTGTCCTCTTTCTCATCTCCTTGAAGGACCTACTAAATGTTTTTGGCACAAAAGACGGGAAACATGTCAATGAAGCGTGATCCAATTCCTTTCTGAAATGTCCTTCCCACGAAGGAAGGGACTGGGACTATAAGGCCTAACAGGAAGAAGATACTATTCTTGCTGATATAAATCTCACATGAAAACAACTGAAATGTCAGGCTACTTTCTTTTCAAATAATTTCAAACACTATTTAATGCTTAAAATAATTTAAAAATATTTAGCATTTACCACATGATGGCTGCTTTTAAGATTGTTATAGATGTTTAGTTTTATTAGGAAGTGATTATAATATATAGCAAGGTGGTCCCCCAAAGTGATCATTATCAATCCCCAACAGTAAATGTCTGGAGGTCAATAAGTGGTTGATAAATGATGCTCAATTGTATCAATTAATCTTTTGGGGTCTCTGTAGAGCTCTACACCAGTCCCTTGTCCTGAAGGTAAGTTGTTAGCTGCAAGAGAATGTTACCTGGGCTTGAACCACCAGTGACAGCGGCCTTGAGTTGCCTTTATTATTATGCTTGGTCACACAGTTAGACAGATGTTTAGTCTGGATTTGGCATCTTTGTGCACCTATTGAATCCTTCTCAAGGACCAGAGATAGGCAGATTTGTTTAATATTAAATTTATTGTTGCAAGATGTCAGCTATTCCAAGTAAAGCTGCCTGTTGCAGTTGACTGATAATTATTGTGTCAACGGCAATATTGTTCAGGTGATACTCCAGATGTTTTGGAACAGCACTCAAGGCACCTACAGGTAGTTCTCAATTTACAACCAAAATTAAGATAAGAATTCGTATTGCTAAGCAAGGTGGTTGCTAAGTGAGTTGCAGCATATTTTATGACTTTTTTCAGTGGTGTTTTAACTCTGAACAGTTGCTAAACAAATTGTTGTAAATTGAGGACTATGTGTATTATCGTTAGGACTATCTTTGCTTTTGTTTGCCACAGTCATTCTATTTCTATTTGCAGGACTTTATATTTTGCAATTTTACTCCATTTCTTTCTTTTTTATTCTGCTGTATCCTAGGTATTGTAGGGTCCACTATCCTCACTCTTATGTCTTATCAACAATTATCAAGTCTGGGTGGGGTACTGTGTGGTAGACACACTTGTCTGTTTAATATTATTATTATAACATACACAACAATGTGAAATTACAGCTGCTAGATCTTTAACTGGTGTCTGCACTCATACAAATCCATTTCTTCGAAAAAAAAAAAAATCTAGGATGTTGTAATGTATTGGCATAGAATATGTGCAGATCCAAGCAGCGTGGCCTTTTGTAACTGATTATGGAGACTTTGGCAATGTGCAGATTTTCTAACTTGTTCTTGGCTTTTATGTGCAGTAAGCATCCAAAACATGTTTTTCTTCTTTGACAGTTTGACTTCTGTAGGCCACGTTTAATCTATCCATATCATTACAGGTATGTAAATGCATAGAGAACAGCTGTTAGCTTTGTTGTTTTTTGGTCTAAACTGTCCACTTCCGCTTGAGTCTAATAATTCCAGCAGGGTATCATATTACAGGTATGGATGGCTTTGATACTGTTTCCACCATTTTATTTTGTTTTTAGCATTTTTCTCACTGTTTGGTTGTATTCTTTGCTAATCAAATCTTGTGGTGTTTCTTTTTCCAAATGTAAAATGCCGAAATATGTGTAGCTTCATCCTGATTGCTCCTGATAGTTTGGCCATTCGGCATTTCAATCCCTTTACTGTTCCTGACTTTACCCCGATTTATTGCTCCCGTAGCACATTTTTAGGCCAAAATCCATTGCTATACCTACATTAAAAATTATTATATTTGTCACTGGTTGAATTTTGATTTCTGATATTCCATAAAGTTTCACATCATTCATATTAAGCAGATATGAGTTTTTGGTAACCAATATTTGTTTTCTTCAAAATCACTGAAAGTGGGATCAGAGCAGAAGTCATATTCAATCAGTTCTCCCAGGTTCTGGAGAACTGGTAGCAGAAATTTTGAGTAGTTCAGAGAACAGGTAAATCCCACCTCTGACTGGCCCTGCCCCCATCTATTCTCTGCCTCCTGAGTCCTAGCTGATCGGCTGGGTCTTCTTTTGTTGCCCTGCACAGAAGAACGGAGCTGGAAAGCAGGTTAGTGGGTGGGGAGGGAATGGTGATTTTACAGTATATCCTTCCTCTGGAGTGGGATGGAAATGGAGATTTTACAATATCCTTCCCCTGCTACGCCCACCAAGCCACACCACACCCACCAAGCCATGCCCACAGAACTGATACTAAAAAAAACTGACTCCCACCACTGGATCAGAGCAATGACAAATAATAAGGGTGATGAGGCATTTTGGAAGATGCCTCCCCTAATGTTTGACAAGCATTTTCAACCACCAATTCTGTCTATCACTGCTTTGTTATTTTTTCTACAACTATTCTAACTTGCATCTGATTTTAATTCCTTTCTTTTGGCAAAGGAGCTTGATCCTTCTTTGTGGAATTGAGTATATTGATTTTGCTTTCATTTTCAAATTTTGATAATCCATTCTTCTGTAACCACTAGGACTGTATTCTAGGGAAGCAGATTGTTCTGTTTAATATGGGGGTATCAAATTCAAGGCCTGCAGGCCAGATACAGCCTGTGATATAGTCGGGCCTATCCTGGAAAATGTAAGGGGCCAGCTCATGTTGCTTCAGCCCAGTTTACCCATGTCGTCTTGGCATAGTCTATCCACGTTGCTTTGGCCTGGTCTATCCAATGCAAAGAGGCAACATCAGGCCAGCATGGCTTCAGCCCAGTCTACCCAATGCGAAGAGGAAACATGCCAGCAGTTTGGGAAGTGGCATCAAGCTGGCCATGCCCACCCAGCTGGTCACACCCACCCAGTTGACCATGTCCCCAATGTCAACCACAGCCCTGATACAACCCTCAATGAAATTGAGTTTGACACCTTTGGTTTAATAGATATTACTGTAATCCTTGCAAGTGCCTTAAGCCCGTCACACTGCACCAACGGATGGAAAGAGGATGTAAAACGGAGAAAAACACTTGCCATCCGTTGGTTAACGCGATGCTTCCGTTCTGTACTCACTGCCTCCGTTTTGCTTCCTCTCTATCCGTCCAGCATCCGTCTATTGACGTTTCATCCGCTCAGAGGGTTTTGAGCTGCTCAAAACTTTTGAGCGGAAAATGTATCCAATGCGTCCGTTCTGCATCCGCTAGGCTTCCGNAACATTTTTCTCGTCCGCTGTGTCCTTTTTACAAACATTTTGCATCCGTTGGGCAGTGTGACAGGGCCTTTAGTCACATTCTTCATGATAGGTGCAAGTGTTACAAAGTTACTACTTTCAATATGGCAGCCTTTGTCTGTACTGGTAATTCTGCAATACTATTGTTGGTATTGTTGGATGGTCACTTCATAGGTTGTTTCAGTGCTGGCTCATATTGGCTCCCTTGTTATTACTTCTTCTAAGTTATCATTTCTGTAGTTCAAGTCAAGTTTTTATTTTGTATTTGCAATTGTGGTTATCTGAAGTTCTTCTACTGTTCTATTGCTATTTTGGAGTCTTCAAAACATTTTGTATCATTATTTGTAATATTATTTAAAGTAGCATTTATTATATACTTTCATATAATACATGTTTGGAGGCTGGTGAATAACTTAAACTTCATGATGGTGGGGGTGGTCAATGAATTTGGATTACTTGATTTATAGTACAACTGAATATAATTTTCTTCAATCTAATGTCCTCCAATCATCATGTCAATTGGGAGTAGCATATTTAAGAAAATTTGGGAAGGCTAATATAACAAATAATATACAAATTTAACCACAAAGAATGGGACAGAGACTGCTAAAATGACCACAATATGAAGACAAATACTGTAGAGAAACATATTGCTAAATTCTGTGGAACATTCCCAAAGTAACTTTATAAACAAGGTACAGAAAGCATGAGGTCTGTAATTCTTTCTCACTCCTTAAAAATAACAATGCCTGAATATTGTGACCAGGAGGAAGAAGGACTTAGAAAGGGCAGGCAGAAATTGACCAGCTGCCTAACTGACTCTCCTGTAGAGATACACTTTTTTTCGATTTTGCAACCTGTAGCCAGATAGAAGCGATTTCAACTTGAACGTTCTTTTGCTGAATTTCTTGCCATATCAAATTTGGTTGCTTACCCATAGTCCATTGGGCTAGAAAGAATAACAGTAACCATATATAATAAAAAGCTATATTGACACACGATTTGACACTTTTCTGACATTTTCTAATGTGTAAGGTGCTAAGGAACTGGTTATTATTTGACAGATAACTCGTAAGCTAGATGATGTATATTAGGCATAATAGTTGCCCTATTATTGAATGAATACTTGCACAATGCATTTTAAGTAAATGATGAATCATTAGGCAATTACCCCTTTTCATGACATCCTGTGGCACAGGAAAAACTATTATACTTTACATGAAGTTATCCACTACTTTCTTGTGTCATATAAAAAACCCCCACATTGCTAATCAATATCATTGACATTCTTCCTGTTATTTTTCTCAAGTCTGCAACAAGCAGCACCTAATTTTACACATCCCACCATTAAACACCAATTTCATAATTGTAAGAAAAATCTTGCTGAATAGTTCCAAAATCTTTGCAAAAAAAGAGAGAGATTACAAAAGCTATGATTGCTGAACGCCTTTCCTCCCTTTAATCTACTTTTATTTGCACTCTGAGGTTGAAACATTTTCTCCTCTTGCCTTGAAAAGGTTCCTCAAATTCTTCACTCTGCCATCAGTTATTTTTACTTTCTATATCTAGATACTGAATAGGTTTCTTCCATAGTACGATAATTTTACTACTTTTAGTAACTAAGTTGAAAGCCTTTTGTAAATTATACTCTGAAAAAATAGTTTGACACTTGAGACCTCCTTTCTGATTACACAGAAACAGCCAAAATAATAACAAACACACCAATATCTTCCAGGAAAAAAAATCTTTGCATGAGATCTGAACACATATGTACGGGATGGGGGTTGTTGCACTATCTACAGAACATAAAACCAAGTCATACTCAGCAAGAGTAGTTCTTCTAAGGAGGAAAACTGCTTGCCCTCACCAATGGCTGCCCTTCTTTCCTCTGTTACCCAGTTTTCTATCAAGATGCTATAATAAGTGTTTGATTTAATATAGAGTTTTCCTTGTCTGAAAAGGGCCATAGCTTTCCATGTTTTTACAGCCAAACAGCATGATTACATATTTTGTATAAGAAGGAAGTCATCTAAAAATATATATGAATACAAAAAAAGCCATTAATTGACACATCTACAAAGGAAGCAAGCCTGTTGGCAGCATATAAAAGTAGAATATTCAAAGCTAAAGTATTTGACATACTACTCCCATTTAAATAAACAAACATACTATAGTTAAAATATTCATTGTTTCTTCTCTCAACAGTACTTCTTGAATTTGCCAGGCTTTCTTTTCATTTGCTGTATTTTACTAAAAGTGCAAACTTATATACACATAAAGTAGAGACTTATTATTGGCCGCCATTACAACTGATTACAATTTTCCCCAGGTCAGTTAGTGTGACTAATGATGAGGAATGTTGGATTTTTTATTTTAGCATCACCTCAACCCTGAATTAAGGTAGTCAGAAGCATACAGATTTGGGCATGCGGAACCTCTGCAATGAAAGCAGCTTTCTCTTGATCACTATAGCAGCAACAATCCTGATCTAGCGTTACTAACTTGACAATGATGTCAATACTCTAAGGAAAGAGCTTATTTGTGCCATTTTACTAACTGCAATTTCACAGCTCTATGCCAATGGACTGAACTGTGAAACTGACCACAGCATTAGCTACTGGTCTAAGAGATAAAAGGACCTGTCTATTTTTGGTTATTTTATCATTTTTTAGCCAGTTCTGGCCTAAATTTAAAAGGAAAAATGCATGAACATGTTTATCCACAAGTACCCAATTCTGTATCTACCTTATTATATGATATGGATTCATAAACACATACTGTAACAATTTTAGAGCTGGAAAATACTTTAAATATTCACAGAAATCAAAAGACAACTGCATCCTGATCTGCCTTTTGTTAAAGAAATCATATCAGGATCTGGGTTTTTAAAGTGGTTGTATAAAGAAAAAAAAACATTCAGCAGGATTATTCACTGAACAACAAAATATTTTAGTTTGAATTTTATAATTAGTTGTATGTGATGTTTTACAAAGGCTTGAAGTAAGGAACAAACTGATTTCAACATTGCTAAATTATTAAAATGAAATATCTATAAAATCAACAGAATAATTTTATTTTATGTTACTTAAATATGAATCTATAGAAGTTTCACTTTGAGAACTGATTTTTGAACTTTATTTCTTTTTAACAATTTGCAATATATTTTTCAACAGTTCATATCTGAGAATATGAATCAAGAAATGCATATTTAAATAACAATCCATATGTATATCTATATTTGTAAACAAACATTTGGGGGCAGACTTTCAAAAATAAACATGAGAATATGCATGATATAAATGAGTAAATATAAGGAAAAGAAATTTTTTGGAAAAGTGAGGAAGTTACATTTTTCCTTGTTATATGTCTTGTTCTTTTGTATTCCATCTCCCAAACTAAACTAAAAATCACTTTGATATAGAATTATTTAATTTTTTACACAGTACTTAGAATTTTGAGAGTTCAGTGAATAAATTATCATAATAACAACCATCAAGAATAGTACACTTATATTAAAAATAAGATCTTTAGAAAGGCATTTGATTAAAAGTGTCAAGAACCTGAAGTACAAATGAAGAAATAACAAGTGTAGGTACAGTATAACAAAGCCAATTAAAATTTTACCATAATTCTTGGCCTATATTCTTAGCACTAAGCTAAATATAACTGAAGTATACATTTTTAATAGTGTTGGTCAAAATGATACTAAGCAAAGCTGCAGTTTAATATAGAGCAAGGGTGTCAAACTCATGTTGTCACGGCAGTGTCACTTGAAGTATCGGGACTTTCCCCCCCTTCGCTACACTGGGTGGGGCATGGCCAGCACGTGATGTATCTGTCCCACGGGCTGGGAGTTTGACAGTCCTGATATAGATTATACAGTATAGAAAAATACCGGCAGATTGAAGGAACCAAGATATATTAACTGACCATTTCTGTGTCACAGTTGACCTATGGACACAGACAGGAATCAAAGATGAGGTTAGGAGTCAGTATTATAAATCATGCTAATATCTACAGCATTACAGCAAGGGAGACAGTTAACAGACATGGAAAACACATTTGAAAGTATCATGCTGTTAATTACCTTACATATTGAGCCTCTGTGGCGCAGTGGTTAGAGTGCAGTACTGCAAGCTACTTCTGCTGCAGCCAGTTGCCTACAATTTGGTTCAAATCTCACCAGGTTCAAGGTTGACTCAGCCTTCCATCCTTCTGAGGTGGGTAAAATGAGGACCCAAATTGTTGGGGGTAATATGCTGACTCTAAACCACTTAGAGAGGACTGGAAAACACTATGAAATGGTATATAAGTCTAAGTGCTATTGCTATATTCAGCTGTATGCAGGTACTGTTTACTGTTTCAATGTAGTTATAAACAAATGGATGGCTTATTTCAGTATAGTCATTTTTTGTTTCCTGCACTATTTTGTGGAGTTGCAAATTGCTTATTCTCTGGCAACTACTGCATACCAAAGGCATATTTTTAAAAAGTCAAGATTGCCGAAAAATCCCAGTGACTAAACTCCTAATCAACAGGAGTTGCCTTTACTTGGACAAGTTTGCAATTATATTACAGGGACTCTAAAGGCCTTAATTAAGTCTATGATAAATTAAGTGAGCAGTTTTTTTTAATAGCAATATAATTATGCTACCAAATAAAGAAGGGATTAAATCAGAACTGGTTTCTATGCATCCCAACCACGTCATTTTATATTCTGAAAGCTTTATGGATTGAAGTGTTAATGCCTTACAACTAAACTGTCAGAGACCTTGAAAAAACTTGATGGGAAATGTAGGTAAAAAAGAGTTCTGTGATCTAACAAAAATTAAGAGAATACTTCTACTAAATAGGCAAAGATACCATAAATTATTTGGTGATTTTTCTAACTAACTAGGTTTTGCACATTTCTTACTAGATTTTGCTAAGATTAATGAAAGAATGAAACAAATTCTTTCAAACATAGTAACAATCAGGTGATAGAGGTGTGCATAATGATGCAGCCATAAAAATAAGAGGTGGTTGTGTCTATCATTGTAGGTGAAGCATTTAAGAGTGTGGGGACCATCACTGAAAAAAAAGGTCATCTTGTCCACACCACATATATTTCTTTGGCGAGGGGAACAATCTCAATGGGCCTTCTCTTGATGGCTCACCCAGTTCGTTATAAGAAAAACCTCAAGACTGTTCAACTTGATTCTTTTTATGCAGAAAGAGAGAGAAAATCTTTTAAACTTTTGTCATTATATTCTATAATTATTAGAATTCCAACAGTTCATTAGACTGCTTCTTCACTGGTCTATCTCAAATGGATGACAGATGGATAGAACCCTGTTTGACATATTCCAATATATATATACCAGCAGCACACTGTACAGGTCTTTTTAGACAATGACCAGTACTTTGAATTGAATCTGGAAGCCTTTTGAATTCAGTGACTTAATAGATGTAATCCTCTAATAGTAGGCTTCCTGAGCTAGCAGCCTTACTGCTGCATTCTGAATCTGTGGCAGTTCAGAGTCATCTTCCAAGGCAGCCCCAAGTAGAGTGAATTGCGATAGGACAGTTATATGACAATCAATTCAGACTCCGAAGGGCATGACAGTGACTCATGCCCATCGGAGTCTCAATCCGAGGAGGAAGACAAACAGCTGACAGGGAGCAGGAGTGTGGCTCCGTTGGCTGTGGAGGAAACTGGGAAACGGCAAAGTCCCGTTGGGCAGAGGAGGGGACAGGTAGAACAAGGAAGAGGGAATTCAGAGGAAGACCCAGGCCCACCCCCCTCTGCATCCTAGGGCATGCAGAGAGGAATGGAGAAAAGAGCAACGTGGGCTGCGTGGGAAGAAAGTTTAAAAGAGATGCAAGCTTTGGTTATCTGTGTTCTTGGCATCCATCCCAACTGGGATGAATTACTGCCGTTCCTTCATATCTGGAATTCCTGCTCTTGCCCTACCGGACTAATTACTACATCTTGCCTTGATTGGATTTATAGTTACACTTTTTGTTAATGTTTTGGACTTGAATCTCCGCAGCCAAAGGCTGTTCCTGGAAGTTTTTCTCCAGCCTAGAAGGTAACCAGGACATTGGGGGCAAAGTTGGAGCAAATAAAGGGACTCCTACTTATTATTTGACTGTATTGCCTTTGTGCCATGCCCTGGATCATCACAGTCACGATCACCAGAGCATCCTCATCCAGACAGTGCTATAATGGCTATGGCTTCCACCTGCTGTCCCAGCAAGACTCTTTAGTCCAGGAGAATCTCCAAATCATGGACCAGAGTTAGACCCTATACTACAGTGAATCTTATGCACTTCCCCAGGTTCCACAAACTCAGAACAATCCTATGTCATAATCCAAGATATTGCCCTTTGCTTCACTTGGAGCAGTCCAACTGAAATCTAAATAGAAGTGACTTGATCAATAAGAAAAACTGCAAAACTCTGCATTTCCCTAAAATGCTTATACTTCCAGTGAACAGGGAGTCCATGGATACAGTAAGTGTTGATATGTCATCACTGTCAGGACACTTATTGAGAAGGATCCAACATGATCTTATACTTGCTATGCTCACTTTTGCTTTTTTATCACTGTCAGTCTCATAATCTTTTCTGTCACTTAATCCCACATTTAATAAAAAACAAACAAACATGGAGCTCCTTGGAATTGATGGTTAGAGAGATACTTCTATATTCCAGAAATTGAATAAATCAGCCCATAAATCAGAGCTGTCCACTAAATTGTTGGAAAAATTACCAAGTACCTTCTGGATTCATCAAATCCTTGTAGAGGTCCAGAAGGCTACAATCCACAATTTGATCAGCAAAGCATCTGACAATGGCAAAAGGACATTTTAAAGTTCTGCTTCTCATGTCCAGATCCCATCTGATCTGTTCTGAAGTAAAGAAGATATCAAGCATCTGCTTATGTGCACCTAAGTTGCAATTGCTTCTGCTTATGCCCATGGCTGTCATGAAGGCCATAAATTCATGAGCCATTCTAGAATTCCCTCCTGTAATAGCTTATATATATATGTGCTGTTTAGCTTCCTTCGGGTATTATCCCACGTCATTGTAGAATGGGATCACCACTGTCACCCGTCATTGCAAACCTGTTCATGGAAGAATTCGAATCCAGAGCCCTGGCTAATGCCA
>BHFT01032117.1:0-17840 GCA_004320025.1 Laticauda laticaudata
TTCCGTTGTTGTCTGCTCTGTTTATGCAAATTCGGGGCACTTTTGAGAGCGGATAACAATGGATGGAAAATTTTCTCAACCGCTGTGTCCTTTTTACATACTTTTTGCATCCATCGGCCTTTGTGCCAGGCCCTTAAGTTGTTCCAAGAAAAGTTGCCTTTCACAATTGATGGGTGGTGATTTTGTCAGTGTTGACCATGATACATTATTATAGTTGAATGGACAGACAGTAAGAATGCCCCAACTCATCCAGCAGGTTTTCATGTCTAAAGTATACTTTTCTAATTTTTGAAAATACAAAAGGACATATTATGTAGAACTAAAAGTATCCTGGACTTTATTATAATTTATAGATTACTATTACATTTCAGAAAGTAGACAGAGATCTTTGGGAACAATACTGAAGTTACCCATTATTCTTGCCAGTTTTGTACATACAAAGATATCAACTTATTTAACCACCAACTGCCTGAGTCCAATCCTTTTGCTTTACATGACCATAATAATATTACATCTTTGTGCTTTTCTTCTAGAAAAAAATACTTTTTTTTCTTAAATAAAAAATTGAAATTCTAGTTATTCATCAAATTTATACAGCCTCCTATCTCACATAAGGTGACTCTGGGCAGCATACATTTAAATCAAATATTAAAAAGCATTAGAAAAACCACTTAAAACAATTAAATTGATGAAACATAAATAAGACCAACATTATGAGAAAGTTAAAATTAGAATGTTATATGTAATTAAACCATGAAGGCTCTCTGTTGCCAGATATCTAGGTCTGATGAAAAAAAGTTTTGAGGGCTTTCTAAAAGACTATAAAGGTTAGGGATAAGGGGGAGATGATATTCTAAAGGCCAGGTGCTACAGCAGAAAGGTTCGTGTCCCAGGTCTTCTCAGGTGGAACTCTTTAGCACTGGGGTGTCAAACTTGTGTCACTGAGGCATCGTCACGTGATGTATTGTGACTTGGGCATGGCCATCACGTGATGCATCCGGCCCACAAGTCACGAGTTTGACAGCCCTGCTTCAGCAGATGAGTTCCACAACATGCTTCTCCTGTGGGACTTGATGGGACAGGTAGATATAATTGAGGAAAGGTATTCCCTCAGATAGTCTGTCCCCATGCCATGTAGTACTTTCAAAGTCAAAACCAGCACCTTGAACTGAACCTGGAAGCAAAATGGTGGTCAGTGTAGCTCACAAAACAGGTATAACAGGTGTCCTTCTAGAGATAGACATAACTACATATGCCACTACATTTTGCACCAGCTGAACCTTCAAGATATTCACAGAATTACTGGTTTCCCACCGGTTCTTCCTTGGTGCAAGAATCCAGAGTGAATCCCTGACTGCCTCCAGACGAGCGGAGCCCAGCCCCCTCCTCCTCTCCAGCTCCTTTTCCTGAGGCTGCTCAAAACTGTCTTTATGGAGCTGGGCAGCCTGACCAGGGTGCAATTCTTCAAGGGCCACCATCTCTCTATCTGTCTGACTGACTGACTGTCTTCTGTCTGTGCCTGTCTATCTCAAATATGACAGTAGCTTATATCCAATACTGGATCAGAGGGCAGAATATGAACAGAGATTCTATTTGGTTTATGGACTTGTGAACAGATGCTATGTTCACGTGCATGAAATCTTTTGTTCAAATGAAAAACAGTAAACAGCCCTGGTTTCTTTGTCAGAAAAGGAAATTGATCTGGGCCATTTCAATGGCTTTGATGTTATCACACACAACTCATTCACGCTGCTATTCCACCTTCTAAATAATAAAATATATTAGAAGAGGCTAGGTACTATTCAATCTTAACTAGGTTAGTGCAGTTTAATGAAAATTATTTGAGGAGTTTTATGCAGCAAATGTCTTGTTTTTCAAGCCAACAGTAACTGGATACTAAATGTCAGAGCAGATTATTATGATGAAGCAGAGTCCATTTCATTTTCTGAACAAACTTTCATATTTGCTTTTTTCAAACAATTGGAGGACTTATAACAGCTTCTCTAATTCGTAACTTTCCAATGAAGAGGCTAAAATCCAATTCCCTGCATTCTAGTTATCTCAGTAATAAATTATAACCAGAGAACCAGTGCTATGACTTTGAAGATATTCCTTGCTGCATTATGCAGTGCTAGATGGAAGCTATGCTGAACCAATTTCAGCTACTTAACTATGTTCAAGAAAGCTTCAGTAAATATACCTCTAAGGCCAGTTATTGGTACATTATAACATCATTAAACCTGTCTCAGAAATGCAGAGGCCTAGCTTTCTAGCTAATTCTATTTTAAAAGACAATGAGATTGCTCTTTCATCTGAACAAAATGGCCTTTCTTCAGATCTGCAGCCAAAATTACTTGAAGCCTTCTGAATATTCAAACTCTTCTACAATATGCAGTTAAGTTCATTACCAAAAGGTGAGTTTGTTTACAGTATCACTGCTCTGCAGAAATACTTTGATTAATGCAGCAATAACAGAACATGTTATTTGTTAATGTCCATCAGTTTACACTGAACAACTTTGTGTTTGGCTATTTAAACCTTAATTTTCAAAATATATAAAACATTATACCAAATAAAATAATGATAAAGAGTAGCAAATATTGATATAAATATTGGTATAAATATTGATTTACAGATAAGGCCGGGCACAAATAATCAGGACCATTTGTAAGGTTGCAGCATATAAATTCATTCAAGCATCTACAAAGAAATCTAGTCAATTAAGAGACCTGGTGGTGCAGTGATTAAAGTGCAGCGTTGGAGTCAAACTCTGTCTGCAGCCTGAAGTTCGATTATGATGGGATTCAAAATTGACTCAGCTTGCCATCCTTGTGAGATTGGTAAAATGGCAATCCAGATTGTTGGGGGCAATATGCAAATAATGCTTACATTGTAAACCGCCCAGAGAATGCTGCAAAGCACTATGGGGAGGGTATATAAGTCTAAATGTTATTACTAATAACCAACAGTAAATAATAATCATTGGAAATCAAGAGGGGGCTGGATTTGGATCTCTTGTGCAAGGACTCCAAACTGATGATGTGTTTAACTCTGCCCTCCAGCTCAGTCTGCTCTTCTCTTACAGGTAGTTTTTGACTTATGACCAATTGCTTAGTGGGCTTTCAAAGTTATGACAGATCTATCTTAAGGCAACTTACAACCTGAATTCAAGGTTCCAAAAGTCAGGCCCTGCCCATAGTCAATTGACCAAACTTTGGATGTGTGGCAACTGGGCCATATTTAGAGCCATTTGCAGGATCCCACATCACATTATTGTGTTTTACAATGGTTTTGCTGAAAACCAGCATTTACTTCATTTTTTTGGGGGGGGGGGCAAAACCACACCCAACAATCATGGCATTTCTTTAACCACCACAAAAATTGTTACAATCATTACAATGTACTAGCATGATGGGCAGGTTCCATTACCATTGTAAGTTGAGGACTACATGTACTTTATTTGCTTAGTGATTTGCAATTATTTCTCAACATGATATAATCATTTTAACTTTATATGGCAAAAAAAGAAGAGCCAATCCCAATCAACCAAATAAAATTTTGGCTTTTAATTTGCAGAGCATTAAAGCAAAGCTATGAATTCTTATTGTTCCACAATATTGACATATTTCCTAGTAGTAGTAGTAGTAGTAGTAGTAGTAGTAGTAGCATTAATCCAAATATACTTTGTTTTCATTTTATGGTACATTATGCACATATTTCTAACAAAGGAATACAAGCAACCCAAAATGTAGCAAATTTATGCAAGCAAAATATCAGAATGCCAAAAATATCTCATTTTTCCATCGACATAAGAGCCACACTTCTATTGTGGGCTAGATGTTTATTTTCTCTATATTTTCTCTCTAGCATGTTTATTTTCCTCAGCTTAACATTTCCTTTTCATCTCTCCATTTTATCCTTGTACTTGCAAATACAAGTTAGGTTCTTGAAACGAAATGATACAAATGGAGCATATCAATTCCTATATCAAAGTACATAGGAAATGCATTATTTTAAGAATACATTTGAAACAAATACATCCTGAAAAAAATTTGAATGTTAACTTTGAAATGTTTTCGATAGTTTTCATTTAACTCTGCATACAAATATTAGCCTGGTAAGTGAAAAGAACTGTTACTGCAGTTTCTTTTTCAACTTCCTTCTCTGGCTTTTTATTGAAATAGAATGAACATTTAAAACAGGACTTAGGGATAAAAAAAAACACAGGGGAATGAGAGTAAAAACTTTTAACATTACAGCAAAGTACTTCTGATATTTTGAACTGAAACAACTCACTGTTGATACCCACCACTGCTTGATATGGAACATTTCTACACAATGGAAAAGTCTATTTTGTCAGATGTCTCCAGCCATCCTCCTATTAGCAAGACTTAAGAAAGCTTTGTCATATCAAATATGCTCAGCTGCTTACCACATGGTGAAATAGTATGAGAACCATTTAAAGATGTGTCTGACATCATTAATCTACTTGACCTCTGACTCCAACCTCAAAATTCTAACTATGGTGACCAAGACATGACCTTACAATGCAGAAAAGCTTTCAACTCTGCAGTATTTTAAGTCACATTGTTGAACCAGACAAAGGAGTAAGAGAGAAATGTGACATTTTCTTAGGAATTAAGGTCAAAGGGTCAATTGCACAAACTTCTTATTGTTGTATAATAAGCACTTAGTTTTCATTCTTTCTCTCTTAAACATACTTTAAAATGCAAGGCAATCAAACTCAACCTGCAATATAAAATTCTTCTGAAGCTTAGAGCTACAGTACTTTATTTTCCAACATATGTTTATCAGGAAAGTAAATACTGTGCCTATAATTTTATTCATCTCTAATATACAGTATAACCATCCTGGAAGAGACAATAGCAGATCAATTCCATATTATTGTCCAAAAAACAATATGGATGTGTTTCATGAAGTCAAAAGGAGTCAAACTCAACTAAAAATTTTAAGTACATAAATCATTACTATTGCCAGTTACATCTCGATATGATAAAGAGCCAGGGTGGTGCAGTGGTTAATATGTAGTACTGTTGGCTACTTCCACTCACTGCTGGCTGCCAGAAGTTTGGCAGTTCAAATCTCACCAGCTCAAGACTGACTCTGCCTTCCATCTTTCCAAGGTTGGTAAAATGAGGACTCAGATTGTTGGGGGCAATATGGGGACTCTGTAAACTACTTAGAGAGGGCTATAAAACACTGTGAAGCTGTATATAAGTCTAACTGCTATTGCTATGTTCCACCTTATGAATATTTTCTCTAAAAACTAGTTCTAGAAAACTGTGTAGCTGTACAGTTTTATCTAAAATAAAGATTAGGAATAAGATACCAAGAAATATTCTGGTGCATTCAAGTGGCTGACCATCATGCTTTCTAGAAGTTTCGACTCCAACCCTCTTCTCCTCAGGAATGCAAATTTCTCCCATCTCAGACCAGCCACATAACTTCTAGAATTATTTTTATTTTCAAAATAAAAGATGAATGAAACAATAAGTTGCTCTTTGAGAACCATAAATACAAAACCTTATAGGAGGCATGCACAAGTTCTTGATCTTGACACCATCTGATTCTTTGCTCAAAAATCTTTAAAAGAAAACAGTTAACAGGTTAAAGAGACAGTTTACTAAAATGTGATAACTGTCTTATGAACTATTTTGCCAAATTTCCACATTTACGGTACTGTTATGGTACAGGTAATCCTTGTTTAACAACTGCAATTGGGAACCTGGACTCAGTTATTAAGGGAAGAGGTTGCTAAGTGAAAAATCAAATGACTAGTAATTCAAATTTTACTTCAGCTTTCCTTTGCTTGACACACAGCAGCAGAAAGATACAAACAGCCAGGTAGGAAGTTTCTGGAACCCAATTCAGAAGGAAAATCTTAAAGTCCTTTTTTCCCATTCCCCTGCCCTGTTAATGCTCATCCCAGCACTGGAATACATAGCAAAAATTCGAATTTATGTTTGTATAATACATAAGATACATTGGATCACAAAGGATTATAAGAGAGTAAGCAAATACATAAAGGGAAATAGAGACTGAAAGAAATGTGCTAGTGCCAGATGTTTGCCTAGCATGTTCACTGGTGCAGGCCACCAGCTGTTTAGGAGGAAAACAAAAGTCTTTAGTGTGAAACTGATTAGGATCTTGTCAATTTCAGGCAGCATCTGCAACCCAGGTGATTAAGGTCACAGAGTAGAATTATTTAATTTGCACATAGTACTTTTTAGGGATGCCTGCTCTGTGAGAGAAGCAGCTCAGGAAGAAATAGCTTAAGCAATCTCTCTGCTTTACGAGGAGTGGGGAGAAGAGGGAACATGGCAAACATGCAATTGACAGACTCAACAAAGGTTGCAAAAATCTGGGCATTGGTCACAAAGTTATTTTTTCCATCACTATTGTAGCTGTGAATGGTTGTTTTCCAAGGCAGTTGCTAAATGAGGACTAACTATACTCTCATATGTTCATTGGAGGATTTTTTTTTGACACTTTTGCAACTTTTTATATGATTTTTTGAAGCAATAAATGGAGAAAGGCTTAAAAAGCCATGTATCCAAACTTGATATGCTATGCATTATTTTTGTCATACATTTACATATGAACCTGTCTATTAAGAGTCAGAAATGGCTCAGGTTCAGCATTAAACATTGATTACTTTTTAACATTTTATGCTTTTGTGTTTAGTACCGTGCCGTCTGTTGTACTATATTCTTAGGTTTGATGGGAATCTGTAAGAGAAGTTTATAATGCTCAGATCATTTTTGGATAATGTTATTGTTATATCTACCCATATTTTTTGTATTTGCATTTTATGTTACTATTTAAAAGTTTATAGTATATAGCAGGGCTGTCAAACTCCTGGCTCATGGGCTTACCACACCCACAACTGGTTTAGCAAAGGAGGGAAAATCTCGATACATCACATGACGTTGCCATGATGACCTGAGTTTGACAACCCTGACATATAGATTGCTGATTTTAATCTTTTTTTTCCTCATTCATGTGTAGCCTGAGCAACCATCTTAGCATTTTTTAAAAAAATTATATAATCTTTTAGTTAAAATTCTTTGTATGTATTTTCCTTACCTTGAATATCAACCAAGTCAATTGTTGATATTCAAACACCAATTCCCTTGTGCTGGTTAATGACTGCAATAAAGTTATTTCTTTTATATATATATACAGTTTTTGTACCACAATGTTTTTATGGTTTCACACATCATGACAAACAGTAGTTTCTTTCACTTTTATTAAAGATGCATTCCCATCTTGTTAAAACATAGTAATTTCAGTCAAACCACTTCCATGGCTTTCTGAACAGCACTTTTTAGAATTATTCAGATGTTATATGTTATATACAGTTTAATTCAAACTTGTGTTCATGAAATAATTGGAGTTGGGGAAGCAATTTGCTATCTTGGCATTTCAGTTTTCCACTCAATTTAAATGCATATTATATTAACAAACATTTCATTTTAATGTACAACAGTTTGTCATTTGATAAATCAATTGTTGTTTTAAGTTCATATGTCATCCTTATAAATATAGTTTAATTTAGAGATCTACCTAAGCAAATGTACCAAGAAGAACTTCAGTAGTGGTTGTACAACATTAAAGATATATGTCTGGTTTAAAGAAACACAGTTCCTAAGAAAAAGTTCCTTTAGTAAGACAAGGCAATGGCAAAAATAGGTTCAGGAAAGGGATGAAAGCAACTCTCAATATTTTAAAATCTGTGTTTAGTTTGAAAGCACTTATAACACGTAAAAATCACTGTATTTCTTTCTGTGTGTATGTGTATGCATGTCCATTTTAAAAACAGCCATAAAAGAATACATCTATGTAAAAGAACATTCTTTGAAAAATGAGAAGAGAAGCGCAGAGTTATCCAGGAGAAGGAAATTACATCTGAAAATCCTATGTTTAAATTTAACTGACACAGTGACAGAGAGAGATAAAAGTCAGGAAATTCAAAGTTAAAAGCTGAATCTCCTTTCTTACTTCGCATTGTCCTTTATCCCTTAGCATTTAATTAAAACCTAGTTCTGACCAACTGGTAATAAGCTGTACAGAAAACTGATTATGGTAATTGCTTGACTTCACAGTCTATTGTACTAGACTTCCTCTCTCTTTCAAATTCCAAATCTGCTTGCACAACCCCTTTTCAAAAGTGAAATGCAAGACTTGCAAAGAGTACTTGCATGAGGAATCTTTTACCAAATGCTCATAATTCTACATATGCAGAATATATTATACAAAGTATTTTTGGAAAAACTACCAAAACATTTTGATCAATATTATTACTATACAGTTGCTGTT
The DNA here is from genome assembly GCA_004320025.1 of Laticauda laticaudata. Taxonomy (NCBI): domain Eukaryota; kingdom Metazoa; phylum Chordata; class Lepidosauria; order Squamata; family Elapidae; genus Laticauda; species Laticauda laticaudata. The sequence goes on from BHFT01032117.1 coordinate 8,341, forward strand.
TTTTAAATCTAGAATTTATTCTACTGGAAAATATTTTAAGTCTGGCTAGTTTTTACAGCCAAATATATACTTTCTTAATATTTTTGAAAGAAATATTCACACAATCTGCTGAGAAAGACAAATTGACAGAAAATATTCATGAAAAGAGATAGAAATCATAGACAAAGTTGAGCTTTCTTGTTTTCTTGTTTTGAAAATCTAGGATTTCCACTACTGGCTAAAACAAAACCTTATTTTTTATCACCATTAAATAAGTGTAGATGTGAATGTGTATATGCCTATAAATACAGACAAAATAGAAAAGATAACCTTAATAAGTGCAGACCCAGGAAAAATTCAATTAATGTAAATTGGATTAATAAGAATAGTAATTCATTGTCAATAAGTAAGCAACCCTTCTTTAAAATTTATTTTTCCACACCTGCATATGTATGTACAAATCCTGGCTTATTCCATGTGGGAGTGATAGAAATTGGAGCACTTGAAAAAGAGGTTTATATTCTCTTTTTGAAAAAAAGAAAAGCATTGAAAAAGGCAAATGGAAATTTACATGCAATTTCTCTGAATGTTATGTTTCTTTCTCCCAGGTAGAGAAACTCAGGAGATCTAATCATTTTAACAAATAAGAAATCTTACAATAATCTACTCCCATTCGCTGGAGGGGATATATGTGCTGGTTCACCTACCTTTTTCTATTTATATGCTGGATGGTTAGTATGTAGAGTTGACTTTGTATAACAATAATTATAGCAGTGTTTGTGTGAGTTTGTGTCTTCGTAATTAACTTATTGCCTTAGGGTTAATAAAGATCCTTCAAATATTTTAAACACACACACTTTACACAATGGCTATGTAAGTTATTTAACTATTATTTGAAAACATGATTATCTGAGTTTTTACATTGCTACTTAATTTTTTTCTTTATGTTTGTATCTTTTCATTATTTTTAATTTTTGCTTAAAAGAACAATAATTCAAAATACATTGAATGATTATGCTCTCTCTCCAACCTGGTTTTGTAATGCTAAGGTGATTCTGGATGCAACAAAATAGTTATAGCTAGGAATATCTTTTCTTTTTTTAAGGTAATACCCAGTTTGCTATTTTTTATGGGTAAAAAGAACCCAGAATTAATTATACATGGTCTTAGCTATGTTATTTATACTTCCTCAAAATGTTTGTGTAGAACTACTTTGAAGATGGCTTAGAAAATTCTTATTAGTAACAAAAAGCTGCAGGTTATTGAGATAGGTGAAACCAATTCTTCACTACAGTGTTTACAGTTATTCCTTTCTTTTCTGCTTCACTATAGGTTTTTTTAATTCTCTCTTCCTTTATTATATTGGGATATGTTTTTAATCTTAAAGTTTCCTTGCACTGTTTTAAAAAATGTTTTTATTGGCTTTCTTGAATTTTATTTCCAACACACAAGAGAACTCCTGTTATTAGGTGATTTGAAATTTCTCTGTGCTCGAGAAACACCAGTTTAGAACTCATACTTCTTCACCTGTTGCTTTCTGAAAAGTTGGACTTAGATTGAAAGGCACATGAAGATCTCCCATTATTTTTAGACTCCTAATTGGCTGCGTTGTAGTGATCTTGATATGGGTAGACATTGACTTCAACTTACAACCAAAACGGAGTCTGGAATTTCAGTTGTACATCACTGGGATCATGAGGTGAGATACCACATGACCAGACTTGATTGTACAAACCATTTTTACCATCGTAGTCACTGTGATTGTAAAGCAAATCATGTGGTCATCGGACAAACCACACAGTTGTTAAGCAAATTCATTCTTCCAAATGGGTGGGGTTCTTGCTGGAAACCAGCAAAAACATTAGCAAATTGTGATCATATAACCAAATGACACTGCAATTGGTTGTAAATGTTGAGCTGGTTGACAAGGCCTGAAATGCAACTATAGGGTCACAGGTGGAAGAGGGGAGCAGCAGTTATAACTTCAAGGATGAGTAGCTATTTTTTAACTTCAATTTTGACCAGTTGTTAAACAACAAATAATAAGTCAAGTCCCTGTATTTACAGTCTTCTGACATGATAGGCAAAGCAAACTTAACTGATTTTTGTTTGTAGTATGGATTGAGTACATATGGATGGAATTAATTCCCCCAGGAATTATTTCTTTGTCATGACCATTAATTCATTATTGTTCATGGCTGATCCACTCCTTTATTCCACTTTCCTTGCACGTGCAGCATATTTAGCTACACAATACAGAAGCACACTTCCTCAATGGACTAAGTGTTCAGGACAGCATGACACTGCCATTACTCTGGCTGATTTATAGGTTTTATTTTGCTGACATATCATACTTTAAACTTAGAAAGAATTCATACTTCTAGAAGATGAGCTGCATTTAATTTCTCCTTCAAGCTTTTAATCACATTTCTCAAATTCTTCAAAGGTATTACATATTTAACTTAATTGTAAACTTCAAACCCCAGATGTAATTTATGATCATATATTTGTAATTCACAAAGCAACCAAAACTCAGTTTTCAAAGTTTCTTGGGGAATATAGGTAAGTAAAATATCACTATTTAGTATTATATCGACAAAGAACAGGATCAGTACCAGATAAACTAGGACAATTATTTTTACTAAAATAAGCCCCTATTAAGGGAGTAGAGAAGACAGATCTTGAACAATGTCAGTGCCCCATCATCTGAATTTTCCAACTTCACTAAAGTCCTCTTCTTGAAGCACTCAAAATAGTTGCTAAAAAAACCATCACTACAGTAAACGTAAGGGAATGGCCAGCAACTACCTCCACGTGGTCCATGCCTGGAAACGTTTTCGGACGTTCGAGCGGCTTAACGGAGTGCTACTCTTTCGGTCAGACAGACAGGACCACAAGCAGAAGAAGAAGAAGAAAGTAACGTAATTTGGGTACTTCTTCAGAAGCATGTGAGAACAGGTGAGTTTCTTTCTATTGATGGATCAAGCCAATCTGTTTAAATATGGAGTCTTTTAAATGACAGTGAAGTGGTAAAGCTATATAAAAGCAGTAGAATGATTTCCAGTCAGATTTCTATGTTCTATCATGGGTTCCTGCTTACAGCCTTTAAATGCCTGAAATGGGAAATAGAATAGAATAGAATAGAACAGAATAGAATAGAATAAACAGAGTTAGAAAGGACCTTGGAGGTCTTCTCATCTAACCCCCTGCTTAGGCAGGAAACCCTACACCACTTCAGACAAATTGTTATCCAACATAGAATTGAGAGTAATTTACAAAGTCTTTCTTTAAAAAAAACAAACCAAAAAACCCTTTTGTTCTCAAAGACCTCTTGTAAAAGGTTAGAGACAGTATAACAGAAAATGTATATGCCTAATGCAATAACTTATTTAGAAAAGGTAACAGTGTTCTCAGTTGAGTCTGAGTGTGAAAACATCTGGCAGGATATTTTTAGGGTTATTTTTTAATGTAACAGAAATCTGAAAAAAATGTTCTGGAATTCCTAGGTAGGAAGGAAGAATTAAAAGGAAAATGCCCATTTGAGAGGTCAAATGTGAAAAAACAAACAAAAAAACAAAAGCAAGAAGAAACTGACAGATCTGTAAATTAGAAACCCTTAACTAGCATCAGCATACCAAAAGCATTAACTGAATAATGACAGATTGTCCGATAAATGACAAGTAAGTTTAAGATAGTAATGTTGTCAGTAGGTATATACAGGAAAACGCATTTTACAAATGTAACATAGCAAAAAGGAAACTTCTTAATCAAGGACAATGATGCATATTACATTTTTTTCTAAATTTTAAAAAAGGGGGGCAGGCTTGAACGGAGTAAATCAGAAAGGACAGTAAAAACAAACACATTGGTTTGGAAAAACATGGATCACACACAAAATGGGGAGAAAATATACACAATGACAAATGGAAATATTTGCATTACAATAATTATATATATTTAACAGTAAAACTAAAATGGGTGTAGTTGAATTTGAAACCTTTGATTTCAAAAAAACATAGCCTCAAAATATTTTTTATTAGAAGAAGTAAAGCGGAAATTTGTATTTGAGATTGTGGGAGTTCCTAAAAGATACTAAAAGCATACTCCAATTCCAGTCAAAAACTAATCAAGATCAGCAAAAGATATATGGATATATATGGATATACAAATATAAGAAGTTTAGTGGGAAGGGGGGCAAGGGGGAAGAGTAGAAAGAGCAAGTAGGGATATTTTAAAATTGTACAGGTGAAGCCAGAAAGACTGAAGCTCAGAACGAGCAAAGGATGTTAAAAAGAGCTTTTTAAAAAGAAAAAGAATCAATACATCAATTAATCTATGAAATGGCAATATGCTAACAGCAGAGTAACTACTCAATTTCTACTTTAGCTCAGTTTACTCTCTAAGAGGTTCTAGGTTTCACCACGTATTTCTGAAGAGTAGAATGAAGGGGTAGATTTGAAATTTGGGATTAACAGAAACATGAGCAACCATTTATTATGAATAAGTTTATGTCTCCAGAGACAGATGAATTGCATCCTAGAGTGCTAAAATAACTGTGTGAGCCCTTATACATTATCTTTAGGAACTCTATAGAGATGTAAAGAAGTGCCAGATGACTACAAATGAGTCAATATAACAAATCTTCAAACATTAAAAACTACAAGTGTGGTTTCTATATTGGAGAAAATTCTAAGAATTGTTCTAATTCTAAAATTACACATTTGTTTGTCTGCTTGACCTGGGACAGAACAGTTCTTACAAAACTAACCTTACTTATTATTTGTAATTGATAACTTCAGAAGTAGATTATTAGAAGAGATATGTCTTCATTAAAATATCTGATTAACTACCCCATTATAAACTATCTAATTATGAACTAGATGGCATAAAAGTAAAGAAAACAAGAACAAGCATCATTAAAAAAAATCAACCTGGACTTCTCATCTTAGGCTCAAATTGCAATACTTTGCACACATTACCCAGAGATCTACCTCTTTGGAAAAATCTATAATGCTTGGAAAGGTAGAAGTAAGTAAGTGGACCAATAGCCACAAGTTGAATGGATTCAATTACAATGGGATGTGTACACTGTTGAAAGACTGAAGGACCTGGCTGGGGATAGTAATTGTCTTTATTGTAAGTTAATTAAAGTGGTCTTTTTATTAGTATTTCCTCCAGATGTCTCCAAATGGGCCATAAATCTGCCAACAGACTTATCCTCAATTTTCTCTGCATCCCCACAATATCTCCTATCATGGAATGAAAACATAAAAATATATGCATAGATATTGAAAGAAAGAGAGAATTTAATCTTGGGAAAATAAAGTGGCATGGAGAAATGGGAGCATTCTTAAAGCACCCTAGAAAATGTTATAAAGAAGACCAAAACCCCAGAAGATAGGGCACAGGACAGCAGTTTTAAGTGAAAGGAAAACATATTTCTGTTAAACGTCAAGAAAAATTTCATAACTACAAAAGCACTTTGATAGGAGGACCAATTATCAAGAGAGGTAGTGAGCTTCTCTTCACTGAATAAAAACTGGACTGTCATTTGTCATGGATGCTTTAATTTTGATTCCTGTCCAGAGGAATTAAATGGCCCCTCCCAACTCTATTATTCCATGTGCGTCGCTATTCTGCCTGATCACAAGAGGCATTTCTAAACAAATAGTGCAGCTTATTATTATTTCTAAAAAAAAATTCTCCAAAGAAAAAGCAATAGGAAGGTCTGAACTATACCAGCAGGAAATATTGCTTTTACAGCTGCTTTCTGGGGTGTCAAGCAAATCCAAAGTAAAAATAAACACAGCCTTCAAAGCAGCAGGAATCTCTGACACGTACTGTCACTGTCTGTTACTCAAGAGTTACAACTTTAGCTTTGTTAGATAATCCTTTTCCTTTTAATCTTTCCAAACAAAAAGATATTTGGAGTATAACTGGCAAAACAACTCCATGGGCGTAAAAGGCTCTCTCTTTTTAAATATTTCAAAACCACATACATGCAGAAGCAGTAAAAATGGGACACAAGATGTCAACTCAGGGTTATTCTGATTCCAAATAAAATATCAACATGTCTTTTTCACAATTTGTTTAATATCAGGATAACAGAAGGACAAAAAGAAACTAAGTTTACAAAGGCTAAATTTAAAAATAATTCTTTCAGCAACTGTAGTCGGGCTTTTGACTACCATCTATTTGTACCGTATTTTCATTCAGTTCAAATAGTTTTAAGTTCAAATACTTCTATATGGTCAACTTTTACTCAAAACTATTTGTAGTATCAAAAGCTGTCACAATAGTTTGAATTGGTCTTTTTATAATATTTATGGTGGGGAGATATTAAGGGGATACCATAGAAATAAGGAAAAAATAAGGAAAAAAATAGCAAACTGAAAGTAAGATGGCTCTGAATTACACAGTGATGACCTGATTAGAAACATGAATGAACTTTAGTAAGAATAATGACCCATATCAATAACGCAAGTATTTCTGATAATGGTTCACATCCAGATGACCCCCCCCTCCGAAAAACCCTTTTGATATTTCACTTTCTTGTTTTGTATTTTACTTTAACAAAGGTATACAATTTTGGAATAGCTTTGATAGAAAGACCAAAATACTTGGCTAGCAAAGTATTTTCAATGTTCTTTCTCCTGTAGATGCTATCAAGGCAAGTATCAGCTATCCCATTACCAAGAAAAAAGAACAATTTGTCCTAAGAACAGTCAGCTTCAAGCTATGTTCAGGAAAGAAATGTGAGCAAATTTGGAAATAGCTACAAAAGACTCTGAAAATTCAACTTCTTAAAAAAAGACAGATTGCTAATACAGGTAGTCCTCGACATACAGCAGTTCATCTAGCAACCATTCAAAGTTACAATGGCACTGAAAAAAGTGACTTGTGATCACTTCTCACACAACCATTGCAGCATCCCCATGACCGTGTGATTAAAATTCAGCTGATTGGGAACTCATTCATACTTATGACAGTTGCTATGTCCCAAGGTCATACGATCACCTTTTGAAAGTTTTTGACAAGCAAAATCAATGGGGAAGCCAGGTTCACTTAACAACCTAACTTAACAACTGTAGCAAGAGAGGTCATAAAATGGAGCAAAACTCATTTAACAAATGTCTCATTTAACAACAGAAATTTTGGTCTCAATTGTGGTCATAAGTTGAGGACTACCTGTATGTTTTCTGCTCAGTAATGAACAGATAAGCAACAAGCAGAAGCAGCACTGGCCACATTTCAATTTCCTATTTCTTTTCCTAAGGGAGAAAAAGAATATGTATGAATTTTAGTCATTATTTTGGAATGAAACAGAGCATTGTTCCCATTTGTTAAGAAATTCTGACATCTATTTTTTACCCCACAACAGAAATGGATGCTGCTGTGTTGCCAGACAATCCCAGACCTCCATATTAATCTTGAAGCAGAGCTAGGATCCGACTGGTGTAACTACTGGTTCGGTGATTTACGAAGTGTATGAATCGTTGTCAGCTTGTTGCCTCGACAGCTGAGCAGTGTTGCGCACAGGTGCGCAGCGGTTGAAAAAGCACTTTTTTCCTGCTTTTTCAACTGCAGCTCTGCTGTACAAAGCAGAGCCCGGGCAGGCAGGTGGCCCAAAACAGTAGCAGACGTAGAACCGGTTCTATGTCTGCTGCTCTAAAGAGCTACTGGTTCTACAGAGCCAGACAGAACCGGTAGAATCCCACCTCTGTCTTGAAGCCAAGGACGAGTGAGGTACCACCCTACAGCTAGTCGGATAATCCTCAGCCTACCATTGCAATTTCAAAGATGAGAGGAAGGATTGTTACTTATGTTTCAAAGGAAAAGTGCAATTATTGCAATGAAACACTGGTTTTACCACACATATTCTCAACAAGAAACATTCTTCAAATCACAATTGTATTCAATTCGCTATTTAATGCAAATATAAGTAGTATGAATTCGAGCAGCATAAAACAAAGAAGGGTAAAGATCTACCTCATTGTTACATCATTAGATGAATCTTTCTCCAAAACCAGGTGAGGCCCAAATGCTAGGCACTGATAATGGCCAGTGTAATTAATAAATTGAAATCTGAGCCTGCTGGTCATGTTATTGCTTTCATTTATGTTTTTTAGCTATTTGTTATTGTTGTTAATTCCAAATGCTGACCTCTGACTTGTAAATGATAGTTAAGTTTTTATAAGTTTCAACAATTTGGTCCAGTAAAGTTCTCATTACTGTTTTATTAAATGTTAATTATTATAATCACTAGCTTCCATTATCAGATAAATGACATGTAAGTTTCTTTTGGTATTGGTAGAAGATACTATTGAAGGAGGTAGGATCATTCTGTATATTGTCCCGAGTTGTTTAAAATAATGATGAAAAAAATAACAACTTGAAGTGACATTCACAATAATTCCACCTCTTATTTTCCCTACAACAGCCCTGCAAGGGAGTTAGATTGAGTGAGGGTTGACTAGCCAAAAGTCACCCAGCCAGTTTTCATGCCTAAGGGAGGAGCGGTACCCACAGACTCACAGTTTCTAATCTAGCTCCTTAATCATTACTCCAAACTGATTTTAATATTTCAAAATTATTTAGTTTTCACCATTGATTTTAAAGTGTGTACTAGGGAGTTTAAAAACAAAAACATGTTCAGCAAAAGTAGAAATTGGAAGAAATCTTGGGACACAGCTAAATCATTGGAACAAAATCAGTAAATTTTGACTATCGCACAGGTAAAGATAAAGGAAAAATTCCCTTTCCAGTCATATCTGATTCTAGGGTACAGTGCTATTCTTAAGAATAATTCACTGAAAAAATTTAGAGGTGATGTGGTACGACCTAGCACTTCACACTGTATTTGTGTTGGAATTCCAGTTATTTAAAGACAAAGTTAAAAAAAACTATTTCTGCCAAGTAACCTTCTGAAATTCAATATGATCTTGGTGTGTGATATGCCCTCCAGATCGGTAATATACTCTTCAGATTATTATTTATTTTTAATTGCAGGTAAGGCTAAGATTTATAGAGGAGAATGAGCAGAATGCTTACAAATGCTTAAAATGTCTGACTATACATAGACGGGGTAGGCACGTATTCTTTATTCACATTAAATTCTAGCATGGAGGATAAGATTAGGTTTTCTTATAGATATCCAAGTTTGTTCAATAATCAACATTCCTACAATTCTTACAAAATAAATTCCTGAGTTCATATATAAAAGAAGAATATGGTTCAACAAAATATGAAATAAATACCAGATGTTTTTATTTCATAAAAAATATGTGGACTCCAAGGCTCGTGGAATCCATTCACAATTATCTAAACCAAGCATGCTCAGTTTTTTTTCAAACAACGGCCATACTTGGACTTCGAGCAGCTTCTCAGAAATCGTATGAAACCTCACATTAACTGGACCCTAAACAAATGTACAAACTGAACCCTCACATGCAACCTTCTACAATGCTGTAACAAACCTGGGACTGGAATAACTAGTAACCAACAATACTAGACTTAACAAC
>BHFT01032121.1:0-24561 GCA_004320025.1 Laticauda laticaudata
TGCCCAGCTGTTCAATTCAGGCACAGAAGATGAGGACTTTGATGGATTTGTGGGAGAAGATTGATTAAAAAAATAATATGAGTGTATTGTTAAATAGTAGAATAAAGTTCAAATAAACTCGATGTTTTGCTTCCGTTCCCTTTTTTTGCAGACTGTATGTTTTAGCATGTGTCTTATAATGTGGTGCGCCTTATGTATGGGTTAAGTACAGAAATAGACACCGTAATTGAGGCTGCGCCTTATAATCAGGTGCGCCTTATAGTGCAGAAAATACAGTAATTAGTTCATTCATTCAAGGCTCGGTTCAAATGATCAGGACTCACAATTCACACAATAATAACTTTCTGGAAAGGCGGTACATACTTAATTCTGTAAAGGTCATGCAAATTTTAAATTGAAAATTTGGAACAAACTAGAAAAAGCAACACACTGCATACGTACAGCTATTCCTCGTGTTTTTTTGTTTTTTGGAAAAGGTGTGATTTTATCTGGAGATACTAGAAAAGGTGACTGTTTTCTCAGTCACCTTCCACAAATCTGTGTCCTATCTTGCAACATTTTTCATGTCACAAAAGTGATTCTATTACAGTTCTTAATGTATTTTGAATGTGTGTCTGCTTTGTTTCAAAGCCACTTCGATTATTTTCTTCAAAAATACTCGTCATTGTAGAAAGTTTGCAAAAAGGTGGCTTTTATCAACCACTGACATACTTATTTTTTTTGGGGGGGGGAGGAAAGAGGCAAGACATCCATCTGGATAAAAGCATATGATGCATTTGTTCCTAAATTTCAACTTACTTAGTAACTTACTCTGCTAAACTTCAGTGATCTAAAGTTTAAGGCATAAATAACACTGGTAGGAAATCTGATTTAAGGAGACAACATCTCTTCTGGTTATAAGTTTCATGTTTAAGGGATATTTAACAATTTGCAAAATGATAGCAATTTACTGAAGAAGATGACTATTAAAATTATCCTAATGTTACATATGATTCTACCCTTCATCCAAAATAACATATACAGATGGTTCTGATATGATACCAATAAAATACCTTGCCTCCTTGGCAGGGTAAACAAGTTGGCTGAACTATAAGAAGCTTAAAGGGAGGATCTTATTGGGAGGATCCAATTTTATTTTATTTCATTTTATTTTTTGTTTTCATGGTCCTGAGACAATTAGGAAGTCAGACTTCATCTAAATAAACACTTAGGGACTTCTACAATAACAGCACCACATTTCAAAATAAATAGCATGTGGAACTACTCTAATTATGCCAGATGTATAAGAAGACTTCTTAGTTTTTATATTTTTTTTCATTTGATATATTCTATATTATATTATTTAATTACCTATTGCTAGGGCAAATGTTAAATTCTGCAGGGAGGTTTCATCAATAAAACTCTTTAAAATTATAAATAAATGAAAAATCAACATTGTTTCCATGCTTTTTAATCCTGTTAGTGGTGTAATTGTACCTTCCTATTTCTAATTACCGTATAGTGTATTTTCTTGTATTGGAAAGATCTGACGGCATTAAAAATGGCATAAACCAGTGATGGCTAACCTTTTCGTCATTGCGTGCTAAAACTGCTCGCATGTGCATGCCTACACCCATAATGCAATGCATGTGTGACCCCCCCCGCCCCCTGCGCTTGCACTTGCAATGCCCTTGTGCCATGTGCCTCTGCGCATGCACTATACCCCCTGAATATGCACGCACGTCTCCCTCCGCACATGCACAACAGATACCTGACAATCAGCTGGCTGGCAGGGGGTGTGCGCGCATACGCTGTGGATCAGTTCCAGGCAACAGCTCACGTGCTAGCATAAATGGCTCTGTGTGCCACTTACGGCATGCGTGTCATAGGTTCACCATCACAGGCATAAACCAAGAGCTGAATATCACTGTTCTTTAGCTGATAAAGAAATAACAAGAAATTCTGTACATGTTAATAATTAGTTTTGGGTTTGTTTGTTTTTTAATGTTAGTTTGTTTCACAAGAAAAAAAACTGTTTTATTGGTTAGAGGAGACAGTGATACAGAGTTAAGATGTTAAATTAAAGTGGGGACACCCATTTTCTAATCCACTTTGAGTTACAGAACTCATTGGATTGGCCTGACACCAGGCCAATCACTGTCAGCCCAGCACAACCCCCAAACAGGCTTAGTTATTGGAAATATAAGGGGAGGTGATATTTTTTGTTCCTGAAGGAAAAGTAAAATAGGAAAGAAAATGATTAGCATGTAAAAAATATTCCAGTACAGGTAGCCCTTTGTCTTACAAGAGTTCACTTAGCGACTATTCAAACGGCACTGAAAACAATTACTTATGACTATTTTTCACAATTATCACCATTGAAGCTTCCCCATGGGGATGCTTGAAAACTGCCTCACATTTATTTAGTGTCCTGGGATCATGTGATCCACTTTTGCGACCTTCTGATAAACAAACTCAATGGGGCAACCAGATTCACTTCACAACCGTGTTACTAATTTAATGAACTGCTGCAATTCACTTAACAAATGTGGCAAGAAAAGTCATAAAATGGGGCAAAACGCACTTAGCAAATTTCCCATTTAGCAATGTAACTTTTGATATCAATTGTGGTCGTAAATTGAGGACTACCTGTATATATCCACTAGCCTGGTTAGACAGTGGTTGTTCAAACATCTACAGAGTTACTTTTCCTGACTTAGAATATGCAAAGCATATTGAAAAAAGAAAAACTAAATGAAATGAGATTCTGTATATATTAAAAAAATGTATTTCCCTGACATTTTATCTAATATGGTCTTAATATGGTTTCTTTTATTTGATTTAAGATGTGGTGCCAATACAAACAATTGTGATATTTTCTTTAAAGTATATTTCAACAAACCATGGCATAATGTAATATGAGCCTTAAGCCACGAGATGGGCGGCACATAAATTTGCATTTGGCATAACAAAAATGCCAAATGCACTACCTGCCTATATCTACTAATATTGGATAGTGACTGTACAATGGATGATGATGAGGATAGTAATTTTTATGTTTAATGAATAAAAGTTTATAATATAATGATAAACTTTATTAATAATAATAATAATAATAATAATAATAATAATAATAATAATAATAATAATAATAGACAGGCACCTGCCACATAACACCCCAGACTTAACAACTGTTGATAAGAAAGACAAAAAAGTCCGGATAGTGGATGTGGTAGTGCCTTGAGACAGCAGAAGAGAAGAGAAAGAACTAGAGAAGATGAGAAAATACAAAGATCTACAAATAGAAATAGAATCACTGTGGCAAAGGCAAGCAAAGGTAGTACCAATAATAATATAAGTCTCAAAACAATGGGGCCCCATTTGAACACCACTGGCATTGACAAATTTGCCATCAGTCAATTGCAGAAAGTGGCTTTACTTGGAACAGCTTCTATCCTGTGATGATATCTGTAACATTGTCAAACATCCAGATTTGCCTATCCCTGGTCCTTGGTAAGGACTCGATAGATACACAAAAATCCCAAACCTAGTCTGAACATCTGACTGACTGTGATGATGATTAATAATGATGATGATGATGATATTTGTGATATTTTTAAATGTTCAGTTGACTGTTTCATGATTAATGAATAAAAGAAATTATTATTGTTATTATTATTGTTCTTATTATTATTAAATAAAATACAAAGATGTGCAAAAATAGGCAACTGTGGCAAAAGAAAGCAAAGGTGGTACCAATAATATGAGGCACTTTGGATGCAATCCTGAAACATTAACACCATGAACATTAACAAAATCACCACTCGTCAATTTCAAAAGGCAGCTTTACTCATAACAGTTTACATCCTGCAACAATACCTTTAACACATCTACCTATCTCAGGTCCTTGGTGATAGGCCAACAAAAATGCCAATACAGTCTAAAAATTTGGCCGACTTCATAATGAACAATAATAATGATGATGATAATGATGATCCCAGCTCCAATTTACATTCAAACTTTGCCTTCTCCAAATACAAATATTTATCCAATTCGAATTTAAATCACTGTCTCAATCAATGACTAAATCACCAGGTCCTAAAAGAAGATATAAAAAGAGCTGACTGTTTTATATGTCAACTTGTGTCAGGGATATCAGGATAGTTTTGCTGTCCTTATCCATGCCTGGTGTTGTTTTAAAATCAAGCCAGGTCCAATGGAAATGTCTTTTTCCCCCAAGATGCATTACATAGGATCACAAAACGTCAGTATTCAAAAACTTAGCAATATGTTGGTTGGTTAACCAAAACAACAATAAAAACCCACCCAAGGTGTTTTTTTTTTTTTCAATCATTCTGAAAGAAAATTCAATAAACTTTCCTTTCCCCAACTTCAAATGGAGAAAGAATTTCCCTACTCCGATCCCCATTTGCAGTATTCCATGTCGACAGACAGAAACAACCCAAAACCGTTACATTTCTTGAACCTTGCAATGAAAAGACTAATACTTTGTTACCAAAAAAAAAAAAAAATCCCCTCCTGTCCCCCCAGATCTGTCTTGAATGCAGTATTACATTCCAAGCATGTATTCTCTTTCTTTTCAGAAAGAAGTTGGGTCATTTCCCTCCCACCCATCTCCAAGATGGAAGGAGAAGGGGGAAGAGAGAAGAAAAAAAAAACACCTCACAACTTTTCTAAAGTCTGCAAAGGATGATTTGTGTTCTCACTTATGGGGTACGACTGTCACTCTTGATCTGCTTTCAGGCCTAGATTACATGGGATAAGGGCTGACCTTATTTGAGTATTCACACATTATGCACTCATGAAGAACAAGCAAGGAAACAAAAGTCCCTCAGATGTTTTCTACATCAATCAAGCTCACAGCAGGGTGACTGCCAAAGCCTCCTTCCATTTAACTTCGGAGAGGAAAGAAGAGTCCAAGGCAGACTTAATAAAGTTTAAAGCTGTGTCACGGTAGACTTAGGTCCAACTGTCAACTCAGCCCCTCCCTCCAAAAAAACCTTTCTTCCATTTAACTTCGGAGAGGAAAGAAGAATCCAAGACAGCTTAATAAAGTTTAAAGTTGTGTCACACTAGACTTAGGTCCAATTGTCAGTTCCCCCCTCCCCACCAAACAAAATTTTATTCAACAAATTCTCACCAGTTGCTGCAGACAACAAATGTCTTAAGACAAGTTAGCTAAGAAAAAGTCAAAAAACAGAATGGCAAAAGACGCTTTAGTACCATTCTCACGGACTTTCAGTAAAAAGCATCAGTGGGTTTCTCTTTAAGGAAAAAAGAGAGAGAATTACATCTTTTGATTCGGGGGAAAAAAAGAATTAACACCACTAAGTATTCCACCACTAGAATGCTTTAGATATCAGACAGAATATAGTCCTATCCATTCCATTGAGTATCGATGTAATGAAAGTCCTATCCATTCCACTGAGTATCAACAGTAGATTTTTTTTAACAGTAAGGCAGGCTTCTGCAATATGATATCCTCGAGATGTTGTGAGGGAAACAATTGCCAATACTGAGAGTTTTAAAAAATGACAATCCCACACAAAGCTAGGGGGGGGGGGGAAGAAATGCCAATTCATCAGCACCCATTCTAGGAATCGAATGACAATGATTTGCATGACTGCAAAAGTCTTTTTTTCTTTTTTTCAAATTCCATAATCCAGATCAAAGGCCACGGCTAACCCTGCACTTTCCCAGATGCCCCTGTGAGGATTAGCACTCACAATAAGCCATCTAGAGAATCCAAAACTGAACCCAATTATCTTCTGCATTAATATTCTGAGACAGGGGTTTAGAGAGAGAGGAAGGATGAAGCAAGGAAGAAGGAGCAAAGAAGTTTAAGGATCTCAAGCTATATAACTAGGAAGATGAATACTTTTCAGTCCAAGGCTTAGTTCTTTGTAAACATTTACATGCTCAGCAAATAGGCGCAGCCAAAGAAAAGTATGGGTTGGTATCTGGACTTTTTCACACAAATACCCCACACATCTCTTATGGTTATGAGTTTCGTGTTTAAGGGATTTAAATAATTTGCAAAATGATAGCAATGCTACTGAAAAAAATGATTCTATTAAAATTATCCTAATGTCACAAAAACAGGGATGCAGTGGCTCAGTTGCTAAGACACTGAGCTTGTCGATCAGAAAGGTCAGCAGTTTGGTGGTTCAAATCCCTAGGGCCGCATAATGGAGTGAGCTCCCATTACTTGTCCCAGCTTCTGCTAGCAGTTCGAAAGCATGTAAAAATTTAAGTAGAAAAATCCAAGTAGATGACTTTGGTGGAAAGGTAACAGCGTTCATTGCACCATCGGTGTTTAGTCATGTTGGCCACATGACCATGGAGACGGGCTCTTCGGCTTTGTGAGATGAGCACCACCCCCCTAGAGCCAGAAATGACAAGCATGTATGTGAGAGGTGAACCTTTACCTTTAATGTTACATATGATTCTACCCTTTATCCAAAATAATATATACAGATGTTTCTGACATGAACCAATAAAATACCTTGCCTCCTTGGCAGGTTAAACAAATCAGATGAACCATTAGAAGCTTATGAAATTCTACTGGGAGGGTCCAATTTCATTTTATTTTTGTTTTTATAGCCGAACAAAAGTGTAGGTTGGGTATCTGCACTTTTTCACACATACACCCCAAATAAAATCATGCACACATATATACTCCAACCTGAGTGAATTGCATGTTTTAAAATTCATTGTCTTGTCGAGGCACAATCCCACTGATCTTTGCCTTATACAAACAGTAATTCTATTTTAAAAAAAAAATGTTATTGTTTCCAATTCAAAATAAAACTCTTTCCTCTGCCTTTGGCTTCTGTTTTCCCATTCTTCCTCCGAGAGTGCAGCCTCTTAGATCACTAGAGTTTAAAAAATGTCTAAAGGGCTTTTGTGAGAAACAGACTTACAGTAATCTCCTTCAATCCTTCCTAACACTTTCTTGTTTGGATGGCAATCTTCTTCAGCTTGGGAGCACGCGGTGTAAATTTTGTGTTTAAAAATTATTCTGAGTAGGTTAATATATATATGTAATAAGGACAAAGTGAAAAAATATTAGGGTAGGGAGAAAAAGATTTAGTGGTAGGTACTCCTCAATTTATGACCATTTGTTCAGAGGTGGCACTGAAAAATACACTTTTGATCCTTCCTGTGGCCATTGCAGCACCTCGAAGGTCACATGGTCAAATTTTTGGCACTTGGCAACTGCATGGGCTTACAACTGCATGGGCACTTCAATTACTTCCTACCTGCCTATCTTCCGCCCTCCCATTTATCTCCTTTAAGCCTTCCTACACTCCTCTGCATCCAGGGAAGCAAATAACCCCAGAAAGGTTGAAAACTGGAAAACCCCAGTGGTCCCAGCCCACCCCAGCCAGCATACTTTTGCCCAATTGCTTTCTCTGCCCACCCCACTACCCCAAATGCTCCCCAACACAGCCCCAGCAAATGCTCACACGTTCCCCAGCCCACCCAACAAACCAGCAAGCATGGATCTCCCTTGCTGCTTTCTTTCCTGGTTCACCTTTTGTGTCTTCTTTTTAGACACAGCTTTTGAGGCAAACATTTCCTATAGTATCTTAGCTCCACTTTTATTTCACTTGCCTTTTAAAAATACAATTTACAAATTCAAAAAGAAGAAAAAATCCGTTAAACATCTATTCAATATGCCATTTGCATCCTGTTTACAATTTGGATCACTCAATCAGATCAATCAAAATTAGAGCTGGCAGGGACCTTTGAGGTCTTCAAGTCTAACCCCTGCTCAAGCAGGAAACCATATATCTTTTCAGATGGCTGTCCACTCTTTTCTTAAAAACCTCCAGCGATGAAACACCTACAATTTCTGAAGGCAAGATGTTGCACTGGTTAATTGTCCTCACTGTTAAGAAATTTCTCCTTAATTCCAGGTTGCTTCTCTCCTTGATTAGTTTCCATCCATTGTTTCTTGTCCTGCCCTCTGATGCTTTGGAAAATAAATTGACCCCCACTTCTTTGTGGCAGCCCCTCAAATACTGGAATATTGATATCATGTCCTTATTTTGCAGTATTTACAATGTAATTTCATTACTGGGCAATGAATGTCAGCATTTTCAAAATGATTATTCCAAAGGAGTTCTATTTAAGCTGGCAAATGTAATCAAACGTAATCTTGAGAAGATACACTCCCACCTCCTCCAAGATATGACGCATAAATCCCTTATCCAAGGATCATTAGTCACTGCTTGCTTTCAAGGATCATAGTTCAGTTCACTGTGCCCTACAAGTTTATCTTGCAACAAGCTGCTTGTCCTTCAGATGTTGTTGGATTCTTAACTGATATTGCTTTAAAATAAACTAACAAAGCTGCAATATTGTTTTCTTATCTAATCGACAATATCTTGTCCAGTATTTGTTTTAAGTGAAGTGTTCTTCTAGGATTCCATGAAAGTGTTAACAGGAAATTCAAATTCAATATAACACTTATTGATCTTATGCATTTAGGAAGATGTCTATTTTCCCCATTCCTAATTTAAGGTTGAAACAAGGGCAACCTTAATTTTACAAGTACAATAGCTTAATTTTCCAAAGTTGTCATTCTCCTTTCAGTGAGTGCCTCTCAGTAGGCTTAATTCTCATCAGATTGTACTCTTAAAATTAAACAGGGTTGATGGACATATTAAAGTGCTTACAATTTGCACTTATTTAGGTCTAACATCTTCATATATCTTTATTTTTAATATCTTGCTAGCTTTCCAGAAGGCCATGAAAACCCGCTTTTTCTCAAAAATTGGGGCTCAACTATTAGCAATGTCTGAAATGCATGTTTCAAGGTAGGAGGGGCTTCTAAAATACATAATTTCATTTCAATTGTATGTTGTTGGTTGTTTTTTTTACTTATTTGCTTCTTGTGTGACCATTGTAAGTTTTCTAAACAACATACTGCTTTTTGCATTATGAAAATCTAAATCATCAGCTAACTTTTAGAGAGATTATAAATGCCAATAGGACAGTCTAGATCAGAACATTTTTAAAGCACCATAAGCATAAATTATATCAAAATATTGGTTACCTCAAAAAGTGTGTTCAAATATATTTAAAAGCACTGAAAATTTTTTAAAAGATCTTCACTTTAGGCCTACAAACACTTCACAGTAGGCCTACAAACCATAATGGGTGGAAATTACAACATAATAAACCAAGCTAAATCATATTATAAAGCAGATATTGTGTTACTGAATGCTAGAAACAATCACAAACTTGATAGATGATACTGAGGTCTTGAGGTTCTTGCATATATGACTTGACATTTTTGTATCAAAGGTACTCAATAAAGAACCTTTTCTGATAGTTTACAAATAGTGTTTAACTGATTTTTTTTTAAAAGGAAGCAACCAAAGAATATGTTTACCAGAGAATTTTATGGTGTCTGTAAGCTATTGAATTCATGCTACTACTGTGAAACTCACAAACATTTGGTTTGCCTTAAGATGCAAGTAACCAAATACACTTCCTACCCAGTTATTTTATGAAAATGTGTTAATCTGAAAATAATAAACCCTACACTTATGAAAAAACATGAGGAAAGAAAAAAAGATAGTTCGACAAGATTGTTTTCTTCTTCAATTAGAAGAGTTTTGAGATGCACAATTATACAAAACTGGAAAAGCTACATCACTCAATTATACAAAATATTTAAAAAGTGGCATTGAATCAAATGTATTTTTATCATAGTTACTGAAATGTAAAGTTGTTAGAAAAGTTGAAAAATAAGAACTGAAATACATGTATAAGGACATATTTGCAGCTGTATCAAATCTGATGGTGTATTAAAACGTTCTGTTTAGTTTACTGTTGATTTAATCATAGAATTAAAAATTATGAACACAGAACACTAAATGGAAAATTATGATTATCAACTTATTATAAACATTGTGAACGTTTTGCAAAAAAAAATGAACTCTACAAAACACATTTGGCATAAATTCCTAAATGATTTATTAAGATGGGGGAAATTACAGTTGTCATTGTTGAGAAGAATTTGTGCAGTGCAAATGAACGAGTTGTTTGCAGTAATCTTATTTCAGACAATAACTGCTTTGACAATTGATGTACCACTTAAATAGTGGCAACATAGCCAGATTTATATGGCAGAAGAAAAAAACCCAAGAGTTAAATATAACATTATCCCAAGTTGCAAAGATAAGAATAGGAATGGAACTGCCTCGTTTTAAATTGAATTTTGCTGTCTGCTGGTTGGTTTGGATGAAGGAATGGATGTTGTTAAGAAATAAGAGAATTTTAGATTTAGAAGATCATGGTTTGAGATTTGACTAATGATTAGGTTAATGATAATCAACAAAGTAATGTTGACATCCTTACTTGCAAAATTAAATAGATTTGCCACTGCTAAAATATCTAGAGATAATGTATCACAAAGGGCCTCAATACAGGTAGTCCTCAACTTACAAAAGTTCGCTTAGTGACTGTTCAAAGTTACAACGGCACTGAAAAGTATGACTTATGACTGTTTTTTACAGTTATGATCTTTTCAGCATCCCCATGATCACGTGATCAAAATTCAGATGCTTGTTAACTAGTTCATATTTATGACCTTTGCTGTATCCCAAGGTTAAGGCCCCCCTTTTGCGTCCTTCTAACAAGTAAAGTCTGGGGAAGCCCGATTCAGTTAATAAGCAAGTTACTAATTTAACGAACTGCAGTGATTCACTTAACAAATGTGGCAAGAAAGGTCATAAAATGGGATAAAACTCAATTAATAAATGTCTCACTTAGCAACAGAAATTTTGCACACCTGACCTGAAGAAAAGTGGGAAAGTCTTAAGATTCCTCATCATTTAAATTCAAGAATTCTGGATTTGCCCACTTTTCTCATGCTTTCCACCAATCTCAGTATAAGATGGCTACTCAAAGAAGTAGGCTTTTTTACTTTTACTTTTTAAATATCTATTGATATCCTGTTTGTCAGGACATCATGTTGCCTACAATGCCATCAGCTGCACTCACCAATTTGAACATATTAATAAAGAAAATGAAGACAAATCTATTAAATGGACTGAAAAGCAACCTCAAACTAATCATAAAATGTGCTTAAAGTTCTTCTTGTATCCTATTCTGTAAGGTATTTGGTTCAATTAACATTTTAACATATGCTTATTACTTAAAAAAAAACTCTCTGAACAAAGAATGTTTTTTTTCCAACAGAAAAGATGTGCAAGAGCTGTAATCCACAGGACCGCATACACACCACATGAAAAAGGGTGGATCTTGTCACCTTTTGATTTAGTTTAACTAACTATTGCTATCCTAATTATGGAAACCAGCCATCCCTAACTTGCTGCCATCAAGCTGAGTTGGAGTAGAGCTCCATGTTTCTCAGTCAACTCTGCAAAGAATGTCCACATAGATTTTATAAGCTTTACACATATAGTTTCCTTGGCTACATAAACAAAAGTGCACTGGAGCTGAAAAGTACTTCACATTCATTGCTTTCATTCTTAGATGGAAAGATTTAAAACAATTCTGACATGCACACACTGCCAAGCAGCAAACACCACCACATTATATAGCACAAAAGTATTATTGTCCCTATTTTTCCAATAAGTGGATTAAGAGAGAGCGGTTTCATATGTCTGATATGAAATCTGAATTGCAAGTTCCGAGCTCACAATATTAATGTAAAATTTTAATCAGAAAAATTTTCTCCACAGTCCTACCTTGAATAGAAAAGAATAGAATAGAATAGAATAGAATAGAATAGAATAGAATAATTTATTGGCCAAGTGTGATTGGACACACAGGGAATTTGTCTTGGTATAAATACTCTCAGTATACATAAAAGAAAAGATACATTAGTCAAAAAAATAAAGGAAACACAAAAATAAGACATCCTAGATCTGAATGAAGGAAATATTATTTTTAAATACTTTGTTCATTACATAGTTGAATGTGCTGACATACATAAATTATCAATAGAAATCAAATTTAGCAACCCATGGAGATCTGGAGAAAAAATCACTACAGGGCTAATCCAACTTTGATGTAATTGCTCCTTAAAACAAGTCAAAATATGCCCAGTGGTGTTGTGGCCTCCATGTGCCTATATGACCTCGCCTACAATGCCTGACTTGTTTCCTGATGAGGTTGAGTTCTCCTGAGGAATCTCCTCCCACACCTGGACTAAAGCATCCCCCACACTCCTGGACCAGTCTGTAGATGCACCCGGAATTGGTGGATGGAGCGAGACATTGATGTCCAAGATGTGGCTTCAATGGATTCAGGTCTGGGGAATAGGCAGGCCAGTCCATAGCATTTAATTGCCTTTCGTTTTTGCAGGAAACTGCTGACACCACTCCAGCCACACGAGGTCTAGCACTTGTCTTTTGCATTAGGAGGAACCCCAGGCCCAACCGCACCAGGCATATGGTCTCACAAGGGTCTGGATCTCAGCTCGGTACCTAATGGCAGTTCAGGCTACCTCTGGTGAGCACGATGGAGGACTGATGCTCCCTACTAAAGGAAATGCCACCCCACACCATTACTTGATCCACTTGCCATAACCCGGTCATGCTAGGAGGGATGTTGCATGCAGCAGAACGTTCTCCATGCGGGTCTTCCAGACCCTGTTACGTCTGCACTATGCTCAGTGTGACCTGCTATTATCTATGAAGAGCACAGGAGCCAGTTGGAGGAAATTTGCCAATCTTGGATGTTTCTCTGGGAAAATGTCCAAACATCCTGACATGGTGTTGGGCTGAAAGCCACAAACCCCACCTGTGACGTCAGGCCCTCATACTACCCTTCATGGAGGTCTGTTTCTAGACTGTGTCTTTTGAGGCAGCCACATGGCACATTTGTTGGCCCACTGAGAGGGTCATTTTACCAGGGCTCTGGCAGTGCTCCTCCTCTCCCTCCTTGCATAAAGGTGGAGGTAGCGGTCTTGATTGCTGTGGTTGTTTGCCCTCCTTACAGCCTTCTCCACGTCTCCATGATGGACTGGCCGTGTCTCCTGTGTAGCTCCCCATGGCCTCTTGGCACACTTCACTGACAGACACAGCAAAACTTCTTGTCACAGCTTCACTTGATGTGCCATCCTTGGATGAGCTGCACTACCTGAGCCCTTGTGTGGGTTGAGACTCCGTCTCATTGCTTAACACGAGAGTGAAAGTACGCCAGCATTCAAAAGGTGACCAAAACCATCAGCCAGAAAGCATGGAAATGGGAAGTCGTCTGTTGGTCACCACCTGCAAAACACTCCTTTTGGGATGTCTTGCTAACCACTCCTTTATTGGGGATGTCTTGCTAACTGCCTATGTTTTCCACCTGTTGTCCATTCCATTTGCACAACATGTGAAACTGATTGTCAATCAGTGTTGCGACATAAGTGGACAGTTTGATTTCACACAAGTGTGACTGACTTGGAGTTATATTGTGTTGTTTAAGTGTTCCCTTTATTTTTTTGAACAGTATATATTCGTCAAGAGTTGAGAGTCATAAGGTACGACACTTAATGATAGTCATAGGGTACAATAAGCAATCAAATCATACCAGGAAATAGTCAATATAAATCATAAGGACACAAGCAACAAAGGTAGTCATACAATCATGAGTGGGAGGGGATAGGTGATAAGGAGTGATGAGAATATTGACGGTAAAAGTAGTGCAGACTTGATACAAGACCATCAACGTTCCATATTTATTCAAAGAAAAAGTCACTTAATAGTTAATAGGGTTCCTCAATGTTTTTGTGTGTCTGTGTGTGTGATCTCAGCATCCTCTCCTGGTGGCACGTATGTATGTATAATACATACATTATCAGCTTAAATTTGTATAATAAAAACTTCTTTGTTGACTGATGGTCATGGGCTCTGATCTATCATACTAATCCAGTACAATTTGATAGGCAGTTTGTTGTTGTTGCTGTCGTTGTTTTACTTCCCAGTCTAGACTTGATAGAGAAACTGGCCAAAAGTCACCAAGCCACTTCCATGCCTAAAGGAGGAACAGTCTATCATTTCAGTTTGCTTACCCGAAATCTTTCCAGAAATCTTACTCAAACAGTTGAAAGTTTTCAAGTTTTCATAATCAAATGAAATATAGAGCATTTAAAATAATAATAACAAACTGGGGCTCTTAAAACTGTATTCCCAGCAAATGCATTAGCATTCCCCTGACAGATCCTATAACAGTATGGCATAATCTCAAAATATCTTCTTGTAATATTTTGCTAATATTCATAGTAAGATATGGATTGTCACTCACAATTTCCAAATTAGTAGAATTTGGTCACAAATGTTTGAAATTTGAAATACAGGAACTAATAAATTTCATTATGTAAAAGAGTCAACTTGAATGAGCATTGAGATCTAAAGAGAAATTGTAAGGCAGGGGTATCAAACGCAAGGCCCGGGGGCCGGATCCAGCCCACAGGGTGCTAAGATCTGGCCTGCAGGATCACCCTGGAGACAGTGAAGGACCAGCTTGTGGTGCCTCTGCCTGTGAAAATGAAGCTTGGGAGAGCTCCATTTTCACTGGCAGAGGGATGCAGGAGGCTGTTGCAGCAGAAAACTGAGCTCAGGAACCTGTTTTTGCTTGGGCCACCACAGGCACACCTGACACAAGTACTTGGGCCACCACAGGCACACCTGACACAAATAATTTTGAGCTGGCCATACCTACCCTGGCCATGACCCCTGCCCCCCCAAAGGTCAAACACAACCCAGATTCGGTCCTCCATTAAATTGAGTTTGACACCCCTCTTCTAAGGCAAAACTCACTATTAAAAACTACAACAGAAGCTAAACAAATAAATAATTAGTTGTCAAGGATAAATACTATCACTGCTGCACAGTTGGTCAAGAATAAATACTATCACTGCAAGGCACAACCATCAGTTCAGATTCAACGGGACACATGACGACCCATCAATAACCAGAAACATGTTTCACAACAATCTCCTGATTTACACAGCAACTTACAGTACATAGGGCAATTAACAATAAGAGATCATAAAGATTATAAAGCAAGGCTTATTTAAAAATAAGTTCCCCAATACAACTAAAATAATCTATTTGACCTTTCAGATTTTCAAATTTGAAAAATAGAAAATACTATTGTCCATTTTGGAAATGCTGCAAAAAGCACAGCTGTTCAAAAGCCAATATAAAATACAGCTGCAGATTTTACTGCAATGAATAAGTTTAATTTTAATGACGTGATATAAAATGCTACAATTCTAAATTCTACAGTGTCATTCAAATGCTGCTAACACATATATGTGATAGAATAAAATCTATAAAAGATAAATATGTGAGATAATAAAAATTAAAAAAGGTATTTTTTAATATCAATCAGATACCAGTATTAATTGAACTATAATTTATAACATGCAAACTTTACATAATATTATCTAATGATTTGCTCTCTTTTTTTAAAAGTCATTTTCTGATCAGTTTTTCTTCGTTACAACACAAAAAGGAGACTCTGCCTGTTAAAAGGGATTGTAATATCCACAGCATTTGCAAATCTGCACAATCAGCATGCTCTGGTAGTCTTGACAGCATATCAACAAGATAAAATATTTATGTATGTCTCTATGCATCTGGCAATGAAAAAAGATCTTCTCCATAATGCTACCTTGATACAAGACCATCAACATTCCATGTTTGGAATCTTGCACATTCCACCACAACAATGGACAAGGACACACAATGATATAAAAGCTGCCTCTACTTCCAAATTTCTAATTTCAGCTTTTCAACAATTAATATTCAACTTCTATGTTAATATTAATTGTGTTAAGGCCCTCATGATTCTTCCTTTTGGAGGAAGTATCTGCATCATTTATGTGACAAATCTTTTCTTCATCTTAAAAAGGTATAAAAACAGATTATTGGTGACTGAATTATTTATATAACCGTTGAATAGTAGGGAAAAAATAGAATTACAGCCGTCCTTAGCTTCCTTTCAAGAGCTAGCAGAATACTTGTAAAATATCTTTCCAGATTACATCAAACTTTTAATAACATATAATCAAAAGTAGCAGGCAATGGTCAACTTCAGAATCTTCCAGATTTTATTGTAGACTGTTTTTGATGAACAGAATGAAATTCTGACTTAAAATCAGCACATGCTGCATTCAGTGAGCTGATGGATCATAATGTTTCTCGGTTACTTGGTATGAACCAAATCTTGATCTATACTAGTGGCCCTCCCTAAAATTTCCCTATTCTTCTGTATACTTCACTTGCCTCATTTTCCAATATATATTCCTAGAATAGAATTCACATATGACATACTCTAGGCCAGGGGTGCCAAACAGGGGGCCCGGATGCGTCATGCACAGGCCATGCCCACCCCAGCTTTGCGAAGAGAAAAAACATTGTGATACATTACATGACGGCGTGATACGGCAAGTTTGACACCCGTGGTCTAGACTAACATTCTTTAATTAAAAGGGTCGTTCAAGCTGTGGCACTTTACAAATACAGGTAGTCCTTGATGAACAACCATTCATTTAGTGACCAAAGTTACAATGGCACTTTCAAAAGTAATTTATGATCATTTTTCACATAGCCATTGCAGCATTCCTGTGGTCATATGATCAAAATTCAGACACTTGGCATCTGGCATGTATTTATAATGGCTGCAGTTTCCAGGGGTCATGTGATCACCTTTTGTGACCTTCTGCGAGCAAAGTCAATGAGAAGCCAGGTTCACTTAACAACCGTGTTACTAAATTAGCAACTGCTGTAACTCACTTAACAACTGTGGCCAAAAAAGGTTGTAAAATGAAGCAAAACTCACTTAATAGCTAGCTTACCTAGCAACAGCAATTTTGGACTCCATTTTGGTCATAAGTCAAGGACTATTTGTATTCACTACCTGTAAGCACAGAATATCTTCATATTCATCCTTTACAGTAAAATGGGGAAAACCCTTTCTATTACACCAATAAAAGATATTAGCAAGAGAATCAAGAAATCCGTACCATAATGAATTTTCAAATAAATTGGGTTCTAAATTAAATGTACCCAGCTGTCTGGATTTAGGTAACCTAATTCCATTTTCTTTTAAATAAAACTGGTCTCACAGTTTGTACTAAAATTTTAGCAGAACCATTTCCAAATTATAAACACATAGCTAATAAACAAAATACATTCTTCCATTTAAAATTCTCTAGGGATTATATTCTCAGCTGTGTATAAATTTCCAGATTTTCCTACCTACCACACCTGGAACTGGCTCCTCAAATTACATCCTCCCACATCATTTTTATTTACTTTAATCTCATATCAAGAGATCACACTGAACACTATTTTCTTGATAAGTCCCAGAAGTTCAAACAATTTCTCAGGACATTTCTGAGTGAACATCTTGCTCCTCCTTTAAATCTTGGGGAAAAAATGTTCGTTTTTTATTTCAGAGAAATAAAAATAGACAATGAACAGTTAACTATCTCACAATTCAGAATGAGATCATAAGTAAATGCAGATGCAATACTCCAGGATTAGAAAATAATTTTATTGTCATATCTTATATCCATAGGAAGACAACAAAATTTGTAACTGTCACTTATCAAATTAGAACATTAATCCACCTAAAAAGACTTTCTAGGATTTCTGACTAAAGTCCAGCCTATTTTGACAGCCAGACCTTTTGAATGCAGAACATGTATTTGTCCTCCCTCTTTATCACAGTTAAATAATAAGCCAAATCAAGTGAGATATCTTTGCTTAGACACTTTGATACCAGAAATTTATTGTTCATTTAAAACAGCATTCATTGTTGGAAATACAATTACTCTTGTACTTTTGGGGGGGGGGGGGNGGGGGGGGAAATGCAGTAATATTTTCTTGGGTAGATTATAGAGCTCTGTGTACATGAAGACCCTGATTACATCATGTAGTATAGAAACCGATATAGACCAACTTGGTCTAATGTTTAAGGCACTAGGCTAGAAAATGGGAGATTTTGAGTTCAAGTTATACCTTAGCCATGAAAGCCAGCTGGGTGACTTTGGACCAATCACTCTCTCTTCGCCTACCTAATCCACTTTACAGGATTGTGAGGAAAGAGGGGCATTACATATGTTAGCTGCCTTGAGTTATTAGTAAAAATAATAAAACTGAGATAACAAACAAACCTCCCTTAGGACTGAAGGTTTGCTTGCAAGCAAATTCAGTGCAGACTCACAACAAGCAAATTTGAGAGACTGAGCTAGCTGATGGCAGATAGATAGATTTCTGAATGAATCTGTGATTCTGTGAGCA
Source organism: Laticauda laticaudata (assembly GCA_004320025.1). NCBI lineage: Eukaryota > Metazoa > Chordata > Lepidosauria > Squamata > Elapidae > Laticauda > Laticauda laticaudata. Next base: position 18,285 of record BHFT01032121.1, read on the forward strand.
ATTTAATCTGCCTGCCTGTTTTGCCCGATTTTGGGTAAAGTTGCTTTTTTTATAAAAAAAATCAATATTTATATAAATATTTATAATATTTATATACAAGTCATGCCCAGCCAGTCACATGATCACCAAGCCATACCCACAAATTAGGCCATGCCCACAGAACCAGTTAGTGATCCCTGGGATTTAAAATTATGAGTTTGGTGGTCCCTTAGATCCAAAAGATTGGCGACCCCTGGCTTAGATAACTCTAGGCTGTTTACCCAATAGAACTGAAACATGAACTAAGAATAACAAGTAACAATACAAAGCAGAAATGTAACAGTACAATACATAGCATTCATCAAGGAACTTAACTAAACAAACATTTTCAGCCAATCACCATCCTATTTCAGAGTCCTACTCCAGTTCTATCTATAAGACTGTGGGGGAGGGGATGGTTTTATACAATCTTCAGCAAGGGTGTCAAACTCGTGTCATCACAGCGTCATCACATGATGTATTGCGACTTTTTTCCCTCTTCGCTAAACCAGGCATGGGCATGGCCAGAGCATGACACATCCGGGCCACAAGTTTGACAGCCCTGATCTACAGGGTTGGGGCCAACCAAACCTGCTAATGAGGTAAGTATCCAGATCATAGGCTATAAAAGGCTTTATAGATGTCAACCAAACCCTTTATTCCATTTGAAAGTCTACTAGTAATCAGCTGATAAAGCAATGATGTCAATCCTTCAAAGTAGACTAGACTAGGAAGTGAATTTTTTAAATGATACTACTTTCACTGTAATGTTATAGCAGGGGTGTCAAACTCATGTCATCACAGCAGTGTCATGTGATGTACTGGGACTTTTTTCCCCTTTGCTAAACCAGGTGTGGGCGTGGCCAGCATGTGATGCATCTGGCCTGCAGGCGGGGAGTTTGACAGCCCTGAGTTACAGTAACAGAAACTTGCAAGTCTGACTGGTTTTTTTTACCCTTCTTTTGTTCATTCCTATCAGTGTATGTTTGCCAAGATATTGAGCCTTTTTGTGCACAAGTTGGATATTTTAAAAAAACTCTTTGTTTTCTTTATCAGTAAATCTGATTTGTGTTGGCAGGGCCCCCGCTGAAAGGGTAGTAGAATAAGACGTCCAGAACTCTTAAGAGAGGACAGCACCAAAAAGTTATTTTTTCCTATGGTTCCTAGAATCTAGCTTACCTCCATAAATTCCCAACAAATGTCAAGAATATAAGGAAAAGGAAAAAAAGAAAAATGGTCCAACAGGTATGGTAATTAGTAGGAAGAACAGATGTCAAAAATGAATAGAATAGAATAGAATAGAATAGAATAGAATAGAATAGACCGTTATTGTTATTAAATTCCACGAATACAATGAAATTTGAANGGTAATTAGTAGGAAGAACAGATGTCAAAAATGAATAGAATAGACCGTTATTGTTATTGCATTCCACGAATACAATGAAATTTGAAAGCTACTCCAGCACACTGCCTCAAACACATCACAATCACACTACAGAGTATTTAAATATTAAAACAATTATTATAATAATAATAAGACTAAATCACAAATAGACCAGTTAGTCCATTTTAATGCCACCAACAATGCTTGCTGGGAACTGAAATCCAACATATTTAGGGGCATCAAATATAGGAAGTTTGTCAGATATAAATGTAAGAGAAGGATTAAATTTCCCTGATCTTCCAGACAAATCAATAAAAGAACAATTCAGTCAAATATGATATAAATTTCAATGCTAATTGCCTGATTTAAAAAGAAATGGCTTGGCAATGGAGCTCGTGGGCATTTATTACCAAATCAGAATGCTGTCGTTTAAAATTGTCACCAAATTCAAACACATCCAGCAAAAACTTAAACTAAGTAATTTTATGTTTTTGACTGCATGTTAGACATTGTAATATTCAAAGCATCAGTGCAGCAAACTTTGCATCATGTTTATATTTCCAAGGAAAATGACAAACTTGTACATTTAGTAGTAGATTCTCACATACTTCTATGTCCTGTCTGAAATATTAAGCTTCCTTTTACTCAGCCAGCATTTATTTAAGTCATGCCAATTACAATACCATTTTTAAGCTTTTCTACTTTTGTATTCTATGCATATAGTACATTCAAATACGGGATTTGTATTTTTGGAGAAGAAATCTACAACAGAAAAAGAAAGGTCAGATGAGGAAATTTAAATTCACTCACAACTCCTTGGAGACCTGTATCTTTCGTCAGTATTAATTTGGAGGGCATCCTCAAGTAATGCATTTGAGACAGGAAGGTGACTAAAAGGGCACTTCTCCTTTTGATTCTCCAGAAAGGATTTGCCAACTGAAAAGCTTTCAAGGACTTGTAGAGTAAGTTCTTGTGGCTGGAAACACTACTAGATACTGCATCCCCTGAAATATTTGTGTTTTTGCCATTTGCTGCTTTTTCTTGTTTTGGGCTGATATCAATTCTGATTTGCAATTCAAAGAGGAAGCAAAATAAAGATTATTCAAAAGATAGTACAACTGGTTCTGGCACATGGAGAAAAATGGGGATAATCCATTGTTATGGAGAATTCTACATATAATTTTTCTGCTCAAATTATGTCTAAGAGTAGCCGTATTCCAGTAGCACACAATAGGAAGAGAAAAATCAGTGAATCTTCAGCACCCAAACAAAAAATATTAATATACAAAATTAAGCTGTTTTTGGTTTTATATTTTTATAAAATGGGAATGCCAGCACTTAAAATTTCTCTCTAATTTGCGAAAGTGATAGGAAACACACATCTATTTGACTACCAAGGCTCAGATACCTTTCTTACTACAAGTAGTCCGTGACTTACAACCATTCATTTAGTGGCCATTCAAAATTACTTCACTGAAATGAGAGACATGACCACTTATGACTGTTGCAGCATCCCCATGTCCCATAACCAAAATCTGGGTGTTTGCCATATATTTATGACAATTGCACTGTCCCGGAGTCAGGAGATCACAACTTATAACTGTCCCTGTCGGTTTCCAACAAGCAAAGGGGAAGTCAGATTCACTGAATGAACGCATGGTTTATTTAACAGTTTCAGTGATTTGCTTAACAACTCTGACAAAAAAAAAAAGTTGTAAAATGGAAAAGTCACTTAACAACCTGCCTTACTTAAGAGTGCTTGAGGATTACCTGTATCAAACTTACCCACTACTGAAGCTTTATTTTAGAAGCTCTAAGACTTTGAATGGTATCTTCTCAGGAGCATGAGCTGCACTTACGGGTGCTGTATGAAATGGCTATAGAAACAATTAGGTTTTAAATGCACTATCCCTTTCCCACAAAATTATGGGATGGAAACCGGCAACAGTGACTACACTGCTGTGAAGGAGAAGGAAAGCAGTCATCATGTCTATTTTTCATATAAAGGAGAGGTGTCAAACTCAAGGCCCAGGGGCAGGATCTTAGGGTTCTTAGATCCGGCCCACGGGGGCCACCCTGGAAACAGTGAAACAGCCCATAGTGCTCTGCCAGTAAAAATGGAGCTAGGGTGGACCACAGTCGGTTTTCGCAAGCTCTGTTTTTGCTGGCAGAGGGTTGCAGGAGGCCACTGTAGCTGAAAACAGAGCTCAGGAGCCCTGGCAAAGCACTTGGGCCACCACAGGTGCTACCAACTTGAATGAAGCCGAACTGGCCACATCCTCCTTGGCCATGTCCACCCCAGTTCCCCAAGGTAAATATAAATATGTCTGTCATAAATATGAATAAGTTGCAGTATCACGGGGTTATGTGATCATTGTTTGGCCTTTGGACAAAGTCAATGGGGAAGCCAGATTCGGTTAATAACTGTGTCACTAACTTAACAAATATGCCAATTCACTGAACAAATGAGGCAAGAAAGGTCATAAAATTGAGCAAAACTCACTTAACAAATGTCTCACTTAGGAACAGAAATTTTGGGGTCAATTGTGGTTGTAAGTTGAGAACTACTATACAAATGCTTTACTTTGGATGCAACTAGAACAAGAAAAGCAATTGAAAAACTCAAGATAGAAATGCATATTATGATGGTTTTCCTTGGGTGACAAATTGGCAACCCGTGGGATGGATGTGTCACGCACAGGCTATGCCCATCCCAACTCTGCGAATGGTGAAAAGTCATGAAACATCACATGACCACAATGTGATGTGGCAAGTTTGACACCCATGTCATAAAGGTTAAGATTGCCCAATGATTTTCCATTATTTCTCTGCCGCCTTCCACACTTTTATTTTTTTATTGCTTCAAGAGCATTCATAAAGATTCCCTTGATGAATTTTAAAACCAGAGTGAAAGCTGCATTCCTAATCTAACTTATGCATAAAATGGATTTGAATATTTTCATACTGATTTTGGCAAACAAAGAATGGTAGTGTGTCCCCGCTCGCTGTGACAATTCCATAATGGGGCTTTAACCTGGGAATTAAACCAACAGCAATAACCTATCGAAGTTTGTGAGCCCACATTTGTTTTAATTAAACAAAGAGATTATACAGATGTTGCTGACAAGGATTATCAAAACAGAATGGCATCACTTGCCCTCTGCAACCTCACTAATTTGTACTGAATCTGAGGTACCAATTAACAGAAAAAGCAGGGAGGGGTCAGCAAACATAGTTTAAGGCCAACCATTTCACGCTGAGCACAAAACAATTTGCTGCCATTATTTCAGGAGAGGGGGCTTTAAATAAAAGCTTCAGGATTTCAGAGTTTTGAAAGCATCTTTTGTGGTGTGACATGTTTCCATTGTCAGTTTTGCCTCTCTTGCTTGCAATTCCAAGAAGGACAAAAGAGAAACTTTTGTATGGTTTGGGTAAAAAGAAAAAACATTTTCTATAGGCTTCTCAGCTAAAGAAAGGCAGAGAAAATGATCTGCATTGTGCATTTGAATCAGAAATCTCGCCTTCGAGTGGCATGGTTGAAATTAAGGCTCCAGAATATTGGGCAGGAGGAGAACAGAAACTAATTTGTAATGAAAGGTAATTTAAATGTAATTAACAGCATTCATCCAAGCCAATTAACTTCCTCTGCATTTTATAATATCACCTTCTCCCTTTCCCTTTCCACAGGTAGTCCGCAACCTACAAACATTCAGTTCAAGGAACAACAGCACTGAAATATGACTATTTTTCATACAACTGTTTCCTGGGAAGATCTGTTTCTTCTTCTTGAGCCACATCCGTCATCGGACATTGGCGATCCATGTTGGAGATCCTATTTTTATCAACAGCCACATAAAAAAGTGCTGCTGAGTTTTTTCCAAACCAGTCTCTTAGATTTTGAAGCCATGTTGTTCTTCTTCTGCCTGGAACCTCATTTGCCTTCAATCTTTCCCTGGAGGATTAAGCTAAGTATGCTGTATTTTTCCGGGTCTCACAACACATGTCCAAAATATTCCAACTTTTGCTGTTTAATGGTTTTGATGATTTCCCTTGGCTTTCCTAGGCAGCTTAAGATCTGTTTAACTTATACAAATTTTAATCTGCTTTTTTATATTTTAAATTTTATGTCCTATAGCAGGCACAATTTTTTTTATTGTGATGCTTCTGACATGAATAAACAAGCATGACCATTGAAGCATGCACATGGTCACATGATCAACATTTGGATACTTGGCAATTAAATATCCCAAAAGGTTCTTTTCCTGATAAGAACCTAATTGGTAACTTCAGTCATGAACGTGCATTGAATCAGCCATTCTCTGCATTGAATCAGCTTTTCAGGTTACCAATTGCACATGGGATTTTGATTTCCAAACATAGCATTAGCACAATATTGATGAGAAAGGAGAAAAGGAGCCCAAAGGGCAATGAAGTTCCACTATTACCAATGCGCACTGTGGACTCTATTTCATTAGTTTAAGGGTACTTTTGACCCCAAGACACACTATCAAAATGCCGACGGTTTCTGGATATGGGAGACTCTACCAGTTTATAGTGAGTAGAATAAGATCACTTCTGTTGAGAATGACGACGCCGGCAGAGGAGTCATTCTTGCTGTAGTAGGACGCATAGCTTAGATTAGTTAGCGCCGAGATATGCTTGGAGGCTGACGTGCTTTCGGATGTATATTCGTGACTGCATAGAGATACGTTGCGTAACCATGTATAGGCGTACGACGAGCTCGCGTGAAGAGTTAGAGATAGGCGAGTATGTGAGGCGGACTAGCTCTGCCTCATCTCTCTGAGCACAGGTGTTACTATCCTTTCCCGAAGGCAGTTTTGCAGTGGTGGTCAGAAATGGCCACCTCAAAGAAGA
>BHFT01032122.1:0-19804 GCA_004320025.1 Laticauda laticaudata
GCGAAAGCTTGAAAAAAAAAAATATATATATATACATATATATACATATGTATATATATATTATATAATATACCTATAAAAAGAAGCTGTCAGACAGCATCAGCTGTTACCCGCCATGAACCGCATTCGTTAGCTGTAAGCTGCCATGGGAAACCTGTTGCTGTTAAATAAACAAGTTAGCCATTCAGAGTACCTCATTTTGCCTTTTCCTGAACACCACAATTCAACACACAAATATACTTGTATAAACAGCAGAACTGGCTTCAAGGGAGATAACGTAGTTATTAGTTCTGAGTTGTTGAAAACAGAGCAGGAACAACTTGGTAATGATAAATACATAGAAATAAATAGCCCAAAATTCCAAATGATTAAGTTTTGGATGGCCTAGGTGAGCAGTTTATTTATTTTGACTGGTTGTTTATTATATCTTCTTTTCCTGTCAGGAACGAGGGAGAGGTTTATGGCTTTTCACCTCACATGGAATTATAATTGTTTGGTTTGGTTATTCATTGCTTAGACTGAGATGGGTGTGGTAGGAAGATGAGCCTTCCTTCTGTGCTCCAGCTTAGAGGACAAAATATGTTGGGCCACCTCTGCGATCTCTCATTCACAACTTCTTAAATAAGAAAGGGGCCTACCTAAATCCCCTTGTGTTTATCTACCACACTGATTTTTTAAAAGGTGTTTGCATGATTAGTTACCAAGGGGAAATCTCAATGAATTGTTGACCAAAATTGACATATACTCTGAGCCAAACTTCTCCAGGGCATGCCATCTTTGTATAAAGCAGTTTTTGCAATTCATGCAAAACAGAGATAGGAGAATGGAACTCCTCCTAAATGTTGCAGGACCATACCTTGAAACCATGGTGAAAATATGCTTTTCTTGGCTTGTAGCCACCTCTTCTTCCTGCATCTCAGTGCAAAGTTTCCTCTGTGTTGACTATATGCAGCTGGTAACTAGGTACATTCCAAACAGCCACATACCACAATGTGGAGGTGATAGACTCTTCAGTTGCTTAAAATGGCACTTGAGGTTTGAGACAGGGTTTTAGACTCTCAAAACATCAGGTTTATAAGATTAGCAAAACATAAATATGTAAACAAACAATAGAAATGTTTCAGAAGTAAAAGAAGCTCTCCTGAACAGCTAATTGCGATCTGGAATAAACCTGTGTTCCAGTTTTTGTTGCCACAGAATAGGCACAATGATTATTATTTAATTACATTGTCCAATAGTCACTTCTCTGAGTAAGTAGACTCACTAAGACCTCCTAGTGAATCTTAAGCCTCACTTGTCTAAAAGTCTCTATAGATAGATCCTCAGTCATCCAGGTCATGGTTATCCCAAAGGTACTTTTTCAAGAGGCAACTGGACTTTCTTGTTTTTAATTTGAAACGTTTTGCTTCTCATCAAAGAAGCTTCTTCAACTCTGACAGGATGCTGGGGAATGAAAGGATTTATAGTCCTTGCAGGCAGCTGATCATTTGCATCCTTTATGAAGGGTCCTTGAAGCATTTGGATGTTTACTGTGTCTTCAGGGTTACCTGAGGAATGCTAATGGTTCTTTTAGTCTGTAATTTTTCATCTGGAAATCTGTTCATTCTCCCTCACCATTTGAAGCATATTCATACCAAATTGCATAGCTAAAAGTCTCCCGCATCCAGCCAGAGCTGAAGAAGCTTGGATGAGAAGCAAAATGTCTTCAAAGAATAAAAAAGAGGAAGTCGAGTTGCCTCCTGAAAAAGTACCTTTGGGAAAACTTTATTTTATTTTTTATTATATTTGGTTTGTCAATTGCTTACAGAATAATAGGTATAAGTATACGCATAGTTAAGAATACCTGAATTGGACACATATAAAAAAAAATAAAAGAAACAATAGGACAGGGACGGTAGGCACGTTGGTGCGCTTATGCACATCCCCTACAGACCTCTTAGGAAAGGGGTGAGGAGTCAATAGTAGACATGTCATAATGATTAAAGTATTTTGGGGTTTGGGGAAAAAATAAACCACAGAGTCATCGCCTGAGGACTGGAGTATTCCAGACGTTAGCTACTCTAGTTGCCTTAAAGTCGTATTTCCTGCAAGTCAACTTCCTGAGTGCCGATTAACCTTCAGTTTGTTGATCTATTGTTGTGCTCGTTGTTATTGATTCATGGTTGAAGCTGAAGTATTCATTGATCAGGCCTAGGACATTTGCAATGTATGATTTTATATACCTCGTACTTAGATCGGACCGAAGATTGTAGTATCTAGCGAATGTCTATCGAGTGTAAAATTCACATCTGATGGCATAAGGTATTTCCGCTACAAGTAGAGGAGTGGAGAACTCTTCTTGTGAAATATTTCGGACTTTCTTGTGGAAGTTTTGTTAGACACCGCAGTGGAAGAGATCTACCCGGCGGAGAACGGCAGAGTTTGACGCACCCGCCTAGTGACCGGACCCTGCGCATCATTCTAAGAAGAATCCACAGACGGACTCACTGAATCTTCTTGATGAGAGCCACAGAGATCTGTTACGCATACTCCTTTTATGATAAGCTGGAGGCTCAAGCGCAGATCTGTGTGTCTAGTCCTCTTAGAGATAAGGGAGCTTTATGGAGGCTTATTTGTTCTTGCCAGTTCTTTTGCCTATATGGAGTTGTTTGTTGCCATTCGGCCTTTTTCAGGTATGACTCATTTTCTGCCTACGGACTATGGCACAGGGTAACTTTATAGATACTGCAAATCTCGTCTGTTTATTTATTTATTTATGAATGAGTCAATTCTTACTATGCGACGCGTGATGTCCTCCGACCCCAATCCCCCATGTCATTAAAGAAATCATATCGTCTTTCATAGGTATCAGGTTCCTACATATCACTATCAGAGAATTGTAACAACGGCCTTTTTCCATATTGCCATATGTAAGGCTTTGATCTTTTGGGAGTAATCTGTGATGACTTCATTCAGCAATATAGCGATTACCGCAAAAAGTTAAAGTATTTTTGAAATGCAATGCAAGGTCCAATATACACAGCTAATATTAGCAATATGAGTGATCCTATAAGTGCAGAAAGCCAATGGTAGTTACCTATGGTAATTATTTGAACATGCTTTGAACCATCCCAGTTGACTGTTGCCTACGTTCTATCTCTCTATTCTTCAGATCGTTCCCATTAATTTATTTAAGGAATCTGTGATCTACTCCAGATGAAATCGGCATAAAACAACAGTCTTCTCTATAAAGCTGCACATTACGGCCTTCTTGCTTTAAAAATAACAATCAAGGCCTCTTCTATTTTGGTATAACTTCAGCTAGGAAGGAGTATCCTGCCATGGCTGAGATGGAAACTTCTAAGGGTTTTTAAGTTTTCATCTATTTGTCAGCCTCAGTCCTACTATATTTGCATTGGTCATATGAATGAGAGCGCCTATGCCACTGTGCCTGCTCCTAAACTTGTTCCCCAAACACTAGCAGAAAACCAGATAATGGTAAGAGCACGTTACAATTTCCCTCTTGCGCTCTAAGAGCAATCTCAAGGTTCCTAAGAAAGGGAGAAAAATTTTGGGATCCTCTTATATAATTCAAGTTTTTTGCAGTTGTAAACAACATTACTTGTATGCAAAAGGCCTTTTGTTGTATAAGCTACATCCCGATACACAGGCAGGTACACCTGTGAACATGCCCAAATAGAAAGTTTCCGCCACAAAATATTTCCTTTTAAATCGAACCATTAATGTTCCCTCCGAAAAAGTTAGACCTGATATATCGCTTCTCCTCCAGTGCTACTTCGCCCTTCCTAAGTAAGATATGGATTTATTAGTGAGTATGAACCATTATGACAATACTGGGAATGAATGTGAGGGAAGTTACTCTAAACACATCCACACCTTATGACAGAATGTAACTGGTAATAGGTAGAGCTTGCCATTACATTGACGATCCGTGTTTGGTTTGAAAAAGCCTCTGATGAAGGCTACCTGCCTCGTAAAAGGGTGGTAGGTGGAACAGCATATGCAAGAGCAACATGGTTAGTGATAGAGAAATGTGATATGAGTGGCGTTCAAAAAGGCACTATGAAATGAAGAGATTAAGACGAGAGAATGTGATTAGTAGGATTGCGTAACGTTGTAGAAAGAACGATTTTGATATGATTGAATTAGGTCCGTCATAGGTTTTTTCAGGGGGCCCTCCGTCATCGCGAGTAATTACTACTGAATCCCTTACTACCTATATTCCGTATGTGGAACATTTGGATATAACAATACATGTGCCCTAATCATAACCCTGAAGGATCATTACATCTGCCCCCCCAATTCAATCCTTGATCCATAAGGGAGAGTCCTTGCCTTTGATAGAAAATATAGTATGTTATTACACTGATGTGTCTCCAAGATGTCTGTCCCAAAATCGCATTTTTTTCTGGTGGTAAGATCTTCCGATGGAAGAGTAGGTATCAGGCTTGTGTGGAAGTCCATGACAATAATAAACCGGATCGTTTCACTCCGCAAATTTTTACAGAAATGTTCCACAACGCCCCCACATCGATTTTATCATCTGCTGTTTGAGAGTAAAGATTCCAGGACAGAAGTAAAAATAGCAATTATATACATGAGGAGATAGGGTTGGGGAGCCGGAAGACACGAAGTTAATTAAAGTCTTTATAAGGATACACTCATGAAGCATTATCCGCAAAAATCAACTGCACGCTGCGGAAAATAAGTTAAATGAAGTCACATGCAAAGTTGAGGTTAACTATTCCACCCCGGCGCGTCATCGACCTCGTCCAGCAATATTGATTCACGGGGGCGCGGCTGTCTTGATATTATGTTTCCGCCAAAGAAAACAAACAGGCGATAACTAGTATCTGGTTGACCAATCAGATGCGTCAATTGCGTTTGCTCGTGGTAAGATAGCATGAAAGACGAGAACGCAGCGTGCTGGAATCCACAAACTTTATCAGGCAATTGCGTATAGCGGCGTAGCTCGACCCCATGTTATAAGCTCTGCTGGTCCTTTCCAGCAGATCTGGATGCCTGTTAATAAACAAGGGTCTGGAAGGGAACAGGAGTTTTTGAAAAAATGTCGAGATGTGAGGAGTGACAGGAGGGTCCAGCTGAGGTCAGAAACTTCAACGTATATAGGCATACACGTTGAGAAATTTTTGCAGTGCTGGGAGGGGATGAGGCGGCCTCGGCTCCATTAGACCCCATTATACACTCTGAAGAGGTAACTTCAGGGATTTCTGGTTATGCTCTCTTCAACGATAGCTTGCCCTGACTATTAAATGTAATACCACATTTGCTGAACAATGGACCACTTATGGCAAAATTCCGCAAAGGCAGTGCTATATAAGCTGCCCATTGTCTGTTTTAGCGGTGTTGTGGACATCCAGCACACTGGTAAAGGTTGAAATACAATGATTAAGTACCATGTTTGTGATTCACCCGTTTGATGGAGTTGCCATAAATAAAAACCCGAGAAAGGTTGTCACCCGATACACATGCAAGATATTTCCAAGTGCAAATGGGATAATTGCTAAACATCATTTGCCAGGTTTCACATGCTTGAATCGTCCTCATGCGTGGTTGAGTGCCTTGAGCAAGCCTTTTACTCTGGCTTGACTACAAGTAGGGCATTGTTGAAGAAGGCTGTTGCTTCAGCCATGGTAATTCCGAAATTTTTACACAGGCCCTTTTCGTTTTGATGAAATATATTCATGGCTATCGAGAAGTCTGTGAGTGCAATAAGGCATATGCGGCTTTAATAGTAATTGGGCATGCATACACACGCTTCATCGGACTCTTTGATCCTTCCGATAAGAACCAGGTAGGTTTTGTGACTTCGGTATACGTGGGTCGCAAAAAAGGGGGGCATTTGCCAGTTTATATTCAGCAGTGATCCTGTATGGATCACATTAGAACATAATCATACGATCCATCGGAGTAAGCAGGGAGTTTTTAAAAGCTCGTCAAAGGAGTTAGTGACGATGTGTTAGTCAAATTGAATAGGGGGGTGGACAACTTAAAAAGATGCTAGCAGAGGATATAGAGAGAAGGGGTTAGAAGAAGGTATTAAGGGAATCAGGATTTGAAAACAGTGTCAATTTTGGAAGACGATGTATCTTCAGGGGATTGTTCCGTCTGTGGATTAGTCAAAATTGGAAAGAATCGTCGTTAATGCAGTCATTAAGGTTGCCACATACACAAAATGTCTGGAGGAGCTCTGGGGGGATTATGGAACCATTTGCCAATACGTGTCCATGTAGAAGACTTGAGACGTGCCCTTCTCAGGATAAGCGGAGGCAATTTTTTTTGAAGGTATAGGAGAAAATGAGAAATTTGTCTCTTCGATAAGAGGATATATAGTTGTGCCGTTAACCTTTTGCAGGTTGTTAGCTTTCCCGACTATTGAGGAAAGTTCCTCCACATGTTTGGAGAGAACTTTGGATTATTGAGGAGCCGCATACTTCGAAGCGCTTGCCTTCCCGGGCGTAGTATAGGAGTTCGGGGGCGACGTATCCCTGGACAAGATCACGTCGGGGTCACCAGTTGTGAAGTTTTGATTAGCACCCGCAAGTGGAAGAGAATCACCCGGCGGGAACTGGCAGAGTTTCGACCACCCGCTAGGTGACCGACCTCGCATCGATTAAGAACTACACAACGGACACAATGAATCTTCTTGATGAGAGCCCCAGAGGACTGGTTACGTTCTCTTTATTGAGTAGTCACCTAACTTAGAGATAAGGGAGCTTATGGAGCTTATTGTTCTTGCCAATTCTTTTGCTAATATGGAGTTGTTTGTTGCCTTTCGGCCTTTTTTTCAGGTATGACTCATTTTCTTGCTACGTGAGCTATGCACAGGAGTAACTTTAGATACTGCAACACTTTCTCTGCTTGTATCTAATATCTGATATGCAGTGCGGGTTCCAGACTGATTGAGCTGTATTCAAGTATTGGTCTTTCAAAAGTTTTGTTGGCTGTAGTTATAGTGCGATATTACCAGAGAAAAAGCTACGCAGGATTAGGTTAACAACTCTTAATGCCTTTTGGCTATGTAGCTACAGCACTTAGATCATTAGAGATGAGTACTCCAAGGTCCTTGACAATAGTGGGAGTCATCAACAAGGTCTTGGCTATTCAGCTTATAATTTTATTTTCTGATTTATTTTGCCAATATGTAAGACAGAGCATCTTGTTTGTTGAGATATAAAGTTGCAACTATGTTTTGGCCATTGGTGACACAATAGTTGAGGTCTTTTGAAGGGCAACAGTGTTGTCTGTGTTGTTGAACACTTAAGGCCCTGTCACACATGCCAAACGGATGCAAAATGTTTGTAAAAAGGACACAGCAGACGAAGAAAAATGTCCATCCGTTGTTATCCCTCCAAAGGGGCAAAAAATTTGCATAACCAGAGCGGATAACACGGAAAAGGAACGGACGGGGGGAGGACGCAGAGCGGAATGGAAAGCGGATGCGGAATGGAAGCCTAGTGGATGGAAGCGGATGGGAGCGGATGGCACATCCACTAGGCTTCCGGAGGACCTCAGCAAAGCGGGGCGGAATGGAAAGAGCGGATGCACAGTGGACGCCGAGCGGATGAAGCGGATGCAAACAGCGGATAAAGGGGATGCAGTAGCGGAAGCCTAGCGGATGCAGAGCGGAAGCTAGCAGATGCAGAGCGGAGCCACTAAGCGGATGCACAGCGTTTCACTGCACATGCGGGGGTTATTGGCCAGCCCCGCGGATATAAAGGAAGCACAAGCTCGAAGCAGGTCACCATTCACAGAGGAAAGACCTGCAATCCAGACACCTTGAGTGCCTTGCCAGCCTGCCTGCCTGCATGCCTGCTGCCAGTCTTGCTGCCCCCCTTGCTGCCTGCATCCTGCCAGCCTCCTGCCATCCTGGCTGTCTGCCTGCCTGCCAGCCTTGGTGCCATGCCTGCCTGCCAGCCTTCCTGCCAGACTGCCAGCCAGCCTTGGTGCCTGCCTGCCAGCCTTCCTGCCAGCCTTGGTGCCTGCCTGCCTGCCAGCCTCCTGCCAGCCAGCAACCCACAACCATGGGTGGGAGAGAAAGCCTCAGCCATCTGCTGCAGCCCTGAGCAAGAGGACAGGGCACCCTCCCGCCCCTGGCCCTCACTCTGCTTCTGCTGGAGCTTCTGCAGCACGGGCTCGCTCTTCTACAGCTGGAGCTTCTGCTCTTCGCTTCTAGAGAGCTGATGATGCCATGCTCTGGCGGTGGTGCTTCTCTGCTCGTGCTTACTCCCTGATGCTGCTTCTGGCGTGGTGCTTCTGCTGGTGCTTGCTCTGCTGAGTCTGCTCCTGCGTGGTGCTTCTGCTGGTGCTTACTCTGCTGAAGCTGCTCCTCGACCTGCTGGTCCTACTCTCCTGCTGCATGCTCCTGGAACTGTGCCTCGTCCTGCTCATGCTGCTTGTGCTTCTGGTCTTGCTTGTCTGCTCGTCTTGCTGGCCCTGCTCGTGTTCCTGGTCCTGCTCGTGCTCCTGGTCCTGCGGCGCTGCTGGTGCTTACTCTGGCTGCTGCTGATCCCTGGTCCTGCTGGTGCTACTACTGCTGCTGCTGATGATAATGATGATAGATGATGATGCCTGCTGCTGATGATGATGATTATGATACCTGTGATGCTGTGCCTGCTGATATGATGATCCTGCTGTTGCTGCTGCTGGGTGTGCAGCCCCACTACAACCTCGAAGCCCTCTTGATGAGGCCCCATATGGCCCTGCCAGAGGGAGGAAGAGCGCAGACGCGTGATAGGGAGAGGAGGCAATACTCCATTGAGGAGGAACACCGAGGATGAGGTGCTGGAAGTTGGCTGAGAGAGAATGACTATCTGTGGCGGAAAGGGACACCGGCTGTACAGGGACACCAAAAGGAAGCAGGGTGCTTGGAGAGAGAAGGCGGAGAGCCTGGGCTACAATTGGATGTGCTCCTCGGCTGGGTGGAACACATGCACACCTGGTACGGGAAGCTGCATCTCAAGAAAATCAAGGCCAGGTCCACGGTTAAGCTGACGGACAGAGAGACCTATGTCATGGCCAGGTGCAAGCTTCCTGGAGGGTGAGATCCGCACACCGAGGAGTTGCAGCAAGCCCTCTCACAACCCTCTCTCTCCGGCAGCCTGCTGAGAGCCAGTCCTCTCCGGCCGAGAGTCAGTTCCTGTCTCCAGGCAGGTTTCTGTGGAGCGTCCACGGTGGAGACGCCGCGACAAGTTGTTTTAACCATGGCGGAGCACGTGGAGGACTCCCTGGTGCAGTGGGAGAAAGGAGAGCGGCCCTTCCACCAGAGCCCTACCTGCATCCCCCCCAGCTCCGCCTCCACCTCCACAGAAAGGCAGAGAGCCAGACAGGAGGGGCAGAGCCACACTGTCCTGCTGGAGATCAGGGACACCATCCGGAGCAGCAATAGATCTCCTCTCTCAGCTGGTCCACACAGAACCTCCTCATCCTCCAACCGCAAGCCCTTCCTCACCTATGTGAACCAGAGCCACTCACGGACATGGCAGACCCCAGTACCAAGGTGGTGAAGGACTGGATCAACCAGAGCTGCTTCAACAACCCTCCCAGATCAGAGGAACCTGCCTCCCACCCAGTCAGGTCTGCTCCTCCACCCCAGGGATGTCCCTCCATTCCAAGGCTTTCCACAGGCCCTCACCTACCAGGGCTACGGCTTACCAGGAGGTCCAGCAGCACAGGCAGCAGCCCTTCCCAGTCCAGGCACAGAGTCCATCGGACGACACCGTTGCCACCGGTTCCACTGATGCCACCAATGCACCCACCGACACTGATGCACCAACACCACCAATGCCACCCACCGCCACAGATGCCACCCAATGCCACAGATGCCACCAACGCCAGTCCTCACCCAGCTGCAGACCAGACAGCCCCACTACACTGCTCCTTCCTCCACCCCACAGCCAAGCCCAGCCTCAGTACATCTGTCCTCGTACTGGGGTTAGACACCCCATGCATGGAGAAGGAGCTCTCAACATCACGGCTGAGCCAGCTGTTCGAGAGCTTCCTCAACACATCCGTCCACCTGTTGTCCTCGCGGGGCCAGGCACCCCAATGATGTAACAGACAGCACTCCAGACCAGCCACCTCCACAGCACCTGACCCTTCACCCCTGAGACTGGGCACACCTCCGAGTGACAAATAAGAGCTCCAGAGACTGTGGCTACTGTAGACTTTTTTGGACACTTGACTTGGGTATTTTTCTTTACAGCCTTGATATTAATAAGTTTATCTTTGATTCACAACACTTGCTTCATTTATTTTTTTAATAAAGTCTTGGTGGAACTTTTAGAAATGGTTTCAGCCTTTGCATGCTTGTGGGATGGTAAGTATAGCAGTGGGGTGGGCAGGGACACCTTTGCGATGGGTAATAGCTGTGAATGGGCAGGGATACCTGTGGGATGGGTAATAGCTGTGGGAAAGATAACCTCCAGTGCAAGCATAGTGGACTGTATGGTCACCCTCCCAGGTGGCCACACCTATGGCCCTTCATTATCAAGAATAATGTAATCAATCATCTACACATGTCAACCACAACACAACTCTTTATTAAATGCCCTGTTCATTGCCCACCCAACATACATGGCCCAATCTCATCCGTGTGATGAGACAGGCTGAAGGAAGCATCCATTAAAGCATCTACCATCCTGTCTTGCCACTCCACTGCTGCCAGCTGGGGAGTTGCACCAGTGTTTCAGGAGGTTGCGCTGCTTCTTCCCTTCACCTGAAGCTCTGTTGGGCGCCTTGCACATCCTCAGTGTCTATCAGGTTTGCCCTTGCCTCCATTCCCCAGGCTCCATGTCCCCACTGCCTTGTTGGAGGGTCCACGAGCCTGTTCTGCAAGACTGGGTAGCGGGTGCGCATGAGATTGTGCAGGATGCAGCAAGCTTCCACGATCCTCCTTACGGTCTGTGGCGATGCTGCATTGGTGGTGAGAAGTACCTGGATCTGTTGGCCAGGATGCCAAAGGCGTTCTCCAGCACCACCGCCTTGCCCTGGACCAGCCTGTATTAAAGATCCTCTCTTCACGGGTGAGGAGTCTGGAAAGTGTAAGGGCTTCATGAGGTAGGATTCTGAGGAGAAGGGCGTCATCCCCCATGATGAAATAGGGCACATCTTGCGTGTCGTTGGGCAGGGGTTCTGGATCTGGGAACCCATGATGAGGTTGCGTTCCAGCCCTCCTTGAGGTCACTTGGTGTTGTTATACCTGGGCATCTGAACATAAGAGCCGTTGCCTGAAGCACTCAGATGTACATGAACTTTGTAGTCAGCATCGACCATTGGCGAAGAAGGACGATGCTGAAGAAGCCCTTGTAGTTGAAATAAGTGGAGCCCCGACTTGCTGGTGCATTGCAGCCACGTGCTTTCCATCTATGGCTCCAACGGTGTGGGGGAAGTTTCCACCTCTGATACCACTGCTCTGCAAACTTTCTTCCATCCTTCTTTAGTGGAGGGGTACTGAGGAGCTCCTCCTTGTATTCTTCAGTGATGGCCTGCACCACTTCTCTGACCAATAATGCTGATGGTGGTTGTGTGGCACCCTCCATCCATACTGCATGCTCCTGTAGGTGGTCCCTGAGGCCAGGTGGCGCAAAGTCAGTGCCACCTTGAGCCCAGGGTCCAGGCTGGGGTGGAAGTTGGTGTTTGCTTATGGTCAACCTGGGTCTCAGCCTCTCCACAACTTCGTCAAACATGGCTGGAGGCATCCTCATGAAGTTCTGGAATGCACGAGTGTCTTCGTTCCTGAGCTCCACCATCAGCTTGTTGTTCAGTCCGTCCTCTGCTCTTCTCCCGATCCATCTCAGACCCAGACGCTTCTTGGCTGCCTCCTTTTCCTTCCCGTAGTAGAGTTCAGAGAGCCTGTAGATGGCTTCGCATTGTGCGCAGAATGATGGTGGCTACCAAAAGGAGTTTGTTACGATACATGGTGGACATGACTGGATGCTGTGGAAGAACAAGAGCAGATGAAGGCTGCAGAGGTCTGCACAGCTGGGCTGCTGGGCTGAAAGGTGAGATCCAGGTGAGTTGCTCCCCCTTTTTATAGGCAATATAGGTTTTCAACTATGTGTCCTTTGCATCCTCATCCTATAGACAATCCTTAATATCCGAGATAGGCCCCTCTGCGAATATTTTTTCCGTTTTAAAATGCTTCTTTGCGTGCTGCATCCCGCTTTCCATCCTTTCCTCCGTCCGTGCTACTAACGCTGCGTGTCCGTTCCGCGTCCGTTCCACTTCCTCCCTGTGTCATCTTACCGCTGGAGCGGATTGAGTTGTGCGGATGCGTAATGGATAGCAGAACGGATGCCTGAGCAGGATGCGCAGATGCAGACGGACGCATTGGAGATACATTTTCGCTCAAAAGTTTTGAGCTGCACAAAACTTTTTTGAGGCGATGAAGTATCCAACGCATCCGTTATACATCTGCTACGCATATGGGGAACATCCGTTATACGTCCGTCATCATCCGTTACGCATCCGCTATATCCGCTAGGACATCCGCTGCACATCCGCCACAACTCAAATCTGCTCCAGCGGAAAACGGACACAGGGAGAAAGCGAAACGGACGCGGAATGGACACACAGCTTCAGTAGCATGGACGTAGAAAGGATGAAAGCGTTATCCGCTACGCATCCACTCTGCATCCGCTACGCCACCTCTGCCGCAGGGGTAAATCGCGACGTAGTAGCCTGCAATCTGCTTCATCCACTAACGCAGTCCGTTCTTTCTGCTAGCGTGCACTGACTTTGCTGTGCTCCCCAGAAGCCCTGCGGACGCGGACGTGCCATCTGCTTCCATCCGCTTTCATCCGCTAGGCTTCCGTTGAGCATCCGTTTTACATCCGCGCTACGTTCTCCCCCCGTCCATTCTTTTCCATTCTCTTTATGCAATTTTTTGCCCCTTTTGCGAGCAGATAAGAACGGATGGAGCCACCCCCGGATTTTTGGCCATCCGCTGTGTCCTTTTTACATACGTTTGCATCTGTTGGGCGATGTGACCTAGCCTTAACATGATCACAGAGGTAATTTATGTAAAGTATAAAGAGAGTTCGTCCTGGAACACTGCCTTGGGGGACACTACTGTTGACAGGTACAGGATTTGATAGGGCGCTCCCTATTTTGACCATTTGTTGCCTGTTTGACAGGAATGCTTCTATCCAGTTATGCAAGTGTCTGAAGGTACCATAAGATTTTAGTTTTAGAAACCTAATTAAGGGGAAACTTCCTGACAGTGTGAACAATTAACCAGTGAAATAGCTTGCATTCAGAAGCTGTAGGTGCTTCACCACTTGAGGCTTTCAAAGAAGATATTGGACAACTACTTTCAGAATGGTGTAGGGCCTCCTGCTTGAGGAACAGATGACCTATAGATACACTTTCTTCCAACTCTGTTGTTCTGTTATTTATGGAGGAACCAAGTGAGGGGAGTACAGTTGAGTCATCTCTAAATTATCCAACTCACGTAGACTTGCAGAGTTCCTGTTGGCACCAATACATCCACCCTAACCATTCTCCACCCAAACTTACAGTGTGAACAGAAGGAAAGAATTTAGCCATCTTCTGCACTACTGTTTCCCAACTCAGCATCCTCGTGGTCACGTAGTCAACATTCAGACACTTGGCAACAGATTTATATCTCCTGTCCCAGGGTCATGTGATCACCAGTCATGTGATATGGTTGAAAAGCAAAGTCAATTGGGAAACCAGATTCATTTAACAACTGTGTTACGAATTTAACAACTACAGCAGTGGTGGGATTCAAATTTTTTTACTATCAGTTCTGTAGATGTGGCTTGGTAGGCATGGCAGGGAAAGGATACTGCAAAATCCCCATTCCCTCCATACTCCACTAACCTGTTCTTCAGCTCCATTCTCCTGTGCAGGGCAACAAAAGAAGACCCAACTTATCAGCTGAGACTCGGGAGGCAGAGGTGTATTTGCTCGTTTTCCGAACTACTCAAAATTTCCACTACCGGTTCTTCAGAACTGATCAGAATCTGCTGAATGCCACCTCTGAACTGCAGCAATTCCCTTAACAACTGGCATAAGAAAGATCGTAAAATGGAGCAAAACTTACTTAACAAATGTTTCACTTAACAATAGAAAATTTGGGCTCAGTTGAGGTCGTAAGTCGAGTACCATACCCACCCAGTCAGACACGCACAGATGCTCACCCCCCTACCCCGAGGTCAACCACAGCCCTGATGAAGCCCTTCGTGAAATTGAGTTTGACACCCCTGCTACATATTATGCAAACAACTGGCTAGTTTAGAGCCTCTGTGGCACAGTGGTTAGAGTGCAGTACTGCAAGCTACTTCTGCAGCCAACTGCCCACAATTTGGCAGTTCAAATCCCACCAGGCTCAAGGTTGACTCATCCTTCCATTCTTCCGAGGTGGGTAAAATGAGAACCCAAATTGTTGGGGGCCATAGGCTGACTCTGTACACTGCTTAGAGAGGGCTGTAAAGCACTCTAAAATGTTTATACTGATCTTCTTGGATCTACCAAAATCAATGGTATATAAGTCTAAATGCTATTGCAGTTATGGCTCAGTGTACTGTATTACAGGAAGTCCTTGACTTACAGTGGCAATTGAGACTGGATTTTTCATCATTAAGCAGTGCAGTTGCAAAACAAGATTGCATCACTTAGCACAGCAACCCCTACAATCCTGTTATGTGTCATCACTGAATCATTAGGTGAGGCAACTTCTGCCAGTTTTCAACATTCAATACAGTGAGGAAGCCAGCAGACAAATACAACTTCAAATTCTAAAATAAATGACAGGGTAAGTAGGTTGCAAATGATGGTATAGCAAGACACATTCTGGTGAGAAAGAAGTTCCATGAGAATGGCCTCCAACACAACTCTGGAAGGTTGGAAGATTATGCCTCTGGTCCTGAAAAACAACCCAAACTGGATCCTACAACATTATTCTGGGACGCACAGATTTACCTTCATTCCTCTTTGTCACATCTCCTAGTATCTTGATCTAATTCTACTATCATGAAGACCAATGACGAGGGTGCATCTGTAAGGGAACCACTCAGATGCATTCAGAGATATTTGTTGTAGAAGAAACGTGTAAATCCTGAAATGCAATTCCATGCATACTTCAGTTGGACTATGTTCCACCAAACAAGGTCTATCCTCTTATCTGAATAAACATTGACCCTTTTCTACTCTAAACCGATGTGTCAAAGATTTATTTAATTGTTTGGCCTAGATGAGAGAATGCCTTTCTCTTTCCAGCTTGTACATCAAACAAATCCTAGTTTTCTGACCCTGCATTTCTCCTCAAGGAAAGTTAAGCATTATCTTCAAGCACTGTATTTTTTAACCTTTAACCATTATCTTACTACTGTACCTTAAGCTACAAATAAAGATAAAGTAGCAGCCTGTTCAAACAGTTTTCCAGTTTCGATGGTCTCCTAAAAGTCAAATATGTAGGCCTCCACACAGTTTATACTGATCTTCTTGGATCTACCAAGATCAATTACTGGAACAACCTTCTCAGAACTACAGCAAACTGAAGCTTAAATCGCTGCAGAAGAGTCTTTTTCACAACTGGAGCAGATAGAAGATGAACTGTGGAAGTTTTCCTCTCTGCCACCTACCCTCAGGGGTGGAGGAGTGAAAATTTATGATGCTTTATAAGCCATGATCAAAGGGACTGGGCTTGGTTAGTCTAGTGAAGAAAAGGACCAGGGGAGACATGATAGCAGTTCTTCCAATATTTGAGGGCCTGCCACAGAGAGGAGGAAGGGGTCAAGCTATCTTCTAAAGCTCCTGTAGGCCAGACAAGGAATAATGGATGGAAACTGAACAAGGAGAGATTCAACCTGGAAACAAGGAGAAACTTTCTGACAGTGAGAACCATCAACCCATGGAACAGAAGTTGCCCTCGGAAGTTGTGGGACCGCCATCACTTGAGACTTTCAAGAAGAGATTGGACTGCCATTTGTCAGAAATGGTGTAGGGTCTCCCGCTTGGGCAGGGGGTTGGACTAGATGACCTACAAGGTCCCTTCCAACTCTGATTATCTGTTATCTGTTAAAAGCTTAGCATGCTAAGTGAGCTCCAGTCACTCTACAATTGTGATATACTAAACAAACATAGTTGAGACCTGGATGGAACATTAATTAAGTTGTGTAAATGCTCTGTATGTTTTTCAACCTCGCTAGAATAACAGTTACAATTTCCTTGTGTTGGAAATAATTCAGAGCCAACCAAAAAAACCTAGGATCATTGAAAACAAAGAGGATTTATTCAAAAGAAATATTAGATGGTTTGCAAAGCGCCAGTGGTCTTTAGAACCTCAAGAAACAGGTTCAAAATCAAAAGCCACACCTTTAGAACCTCAAAACATACTTTACATACAGTTTCATCTCGTCAGCCAAGTTCCCTCCTTCTTGAGACTCCTTCCCTCCCAAGTTCAAGCTCTTTGGATTTGCCCTCAGGTGTCGCAGCTCATCCCAGGATGTCATCAGGGAGAATTGTCTCCTTCCGTTATGTTCTCATCCGTACCCCTCCATACTGCTTATTTTGGCTGCCCATGGTATCTTTCCCTATCGTTAAGGAATGTAGCATCCCCTCATCAGGGCCTCTTTCTAAGCTCATTATATACTACAATTTTTCCAAAGAGATTCTAACAACCCTCCCCCCAAACATAATAATAATATAAAAAGCATATTCATAAGATAAAATTATAAAAAGGCTTAACAATGGAGTCTATCAAAAGTATAAAAGCAAAGCATGTATATACAGGGAGATATATTTTATTTGAGAACAGATTAATAGAATTGGAAGGGACCCACAAGGTCATCCAGTCCAACCCCCATTTGCAAAACCTTTAAGCATCTTATATAACATTTTATTTTTGAATTTACTTATTTCTTACACTTGCCTTTTGATATGATAGTCCAGCATTAAAAGAATGATACAGAAATTGGAAATGAATAATTAATTATTAAGAGTGTCAAAGGGAGAGAGAGGGAGGGAGCGGGGTGGTGTGTCTTCAGTTGAAATGATTGTAATTTGGTGATACCAAAATGTCAATCTGTAATGGATTTATTTCAATGTTCCAAGCTTTCCCATGTTCATGCTTCTTACATTCTGTGCTCCCATGTTGTAATTCTCTCTTTGCAGCTTCAGATGTTCTGTTCTTACCTGGCCATATCAGCCCCTGTTCTTGGCCATATCAGAAAGGCATATCACAAACACAATTAATACTGTGTACATTATTGGTGTATTAATCAAAACTACATTTTGCTCTGAAAGAGCTTCTGCCTTCCATTAGCCTGTTGAGTACCATCTCATTTGAAGAGGGCATTTTTAGCACTGCAGTAAGAATTGCTAGATCTTGTGTTTCTTGGTCAAATTGCACAAGTGGTTTCCCATGGCCTTCTCCATGCAGTTGATGCCTCTGTTGTTGTTACTGAAGTGATCATCTGGCATCTTCCTCTATCGCTATTGCCCAATCTAGGGGGCTGGTTATTTTATTTGGGCAGCTGGGGTGGTCTTACTTGCTCTATCACATTCTTGGTATATATATACATTGTTGGTGTGAAATTCACTCCCCACTTCTCATCACAGTGAACCAGCCCAGTAGGGGCTGGGCTGGGAACCTTGCAAGATGCATGCATAGTGAATCCGAAAACAGGTAGTCCTTGAGTTATGATCACAATTTAGCCCAACATTTATGTTGCTAAGCAAAGCATTTGTTAAGTGAGTTTTGCCTCATTTTAAGACTTTTCTCACCACAATTGTTAAGTGAATCACTGCAGCTGATAAGATAATAACCCGGTTGTTAAGTGAATCTGGCTTCCCCAATGACTTTGCTTGTCAGAAGGTCTCAAAAGGGGATCACATGAGCCCAGGACACTCCAACCGTCATAAATATGAACCAATTGCCAAGCATCTCAGTTTTGATCACATGACTGTGGGGATGGCTGCAATGGTTGTAAGTATGAAAAACGGGCATAAATCACTTTTTTCAGTGCTGTTGTAACTTTGAACGGTCACTAAATTAACAGTTATAAATCAAGGACTGCCTGTAATTCCGCCTGCAATTATGTTGGGCCAAACAGAAATAAGTATGAACAGCTTTTCAGCTTTAAAGGACACATCTCAAACAACCTCTATTTTATTTTCTTAGTCTGCATTTCTGAGGGAAATTTTTTTTAATGGCATTTGTACCCAGCTGGGGTGTTTTATAAGCAACTAAGTGCACTGGATTTCGGATATATAAATAGCTCTAGGTTTCTGTGCTGTAATCACCACATGCAAAAATTCCACATTAAGCTCAAAATAATAACTTGCAAGAAAAAAAAATTAAGAGGAAAATCATCATTAAAGCAGACAACTCGTATGGAAGATCACTGGGTTTCAGAACTGTATGTTTATAATAAAATATAGCATTTGGGGCAATATTAGGCCCAGTGTAAACCACTTTGCCTCTGAGAATGCTAGCCACTGTTTTCCAGTGAAACATCCGGAAATCTGTTGTCTAGATCCTGAAGCCAGATACTGCCTAACAGATACTACCTGTGAAGGACTACATTGGTATATTACAGATAGTCCCTGACTTACAATAGTTCATTTAGTGACTGTTCAAAGTTTTTCACACTAAGGACCATTGGTCACATGATCAACATTCAGATGCTTGGCAACTGATCATATTTATGATGGTTGCAGTGTCCTGAAATCATATGATCACTTTTTTTGTCCTTCTGGCAAGTCAAGTCAATGGGGAAGCCAGATTCATTTAACAACCATATTATTTTTAATTTAATAACTGCAGTGATTTCCACATTAATCAACTGTGGCAAGAAAAGTCACAAAATACGGCAAAGCTCCTTAACAAATATCGCGCTTAGCAGCAGGAATTTTTGGAATAAGAATAGAATAGAGTAGAATCTCTTTTATTGGAACAAGTGTGATTGGACACACAAGGAATTGTGTCTTGGGTGCAAAATGCTCTCAGTATACATCAAAGAAATAGATACATTTGTCCAAGGAAATCATCAGGGTACAACACTTAATAATAGTCATCAGGGTACAATAAGCAAATTAAATCATACTAAGGAAACAGTCAATAAAAATTGTTAAGGAATATAAGCAGCAAAGCTTACAGTCATAAGTGGGAGGGAAAATGAGTGAAAGGAAGGAGTGGGGAAGGAATTACATAGTCCATGCGCCCTACTAATATAGTTTGACAGTGTTGAATGGGAATATTTGTTTAGCAGACAGGTGATGGCATATCGGGAAAAATGTCCTTCGTGTAGTTCTGGTGCGCAGTGCTCTACTAGCACGTTTTGGAAAGGGTAGGAGTTGAAACAGTTTATGTCCAGGATGTGAGGGATCTGTAAATATTTTCACAGCCCTCTTTTTGACTCGTGTAGTATACAAGTTCTCAATGGAAGGCAGGTTGGTAGTAATTGTTCATAAGTTGAGGACTACTTCTATGGTTTATTTGAGACTATAGTAGATTATCTGAGGCTGACTTTATAAAAGGTAAGTAACAGCGGCAGCACACAGAAATCAACAAAAATATATAAAAGCATACCTTTGAATTTGCACTTACATTTTTTCCTCCTTTTACACAGAGTGAATCCACCACGTTCCTACTTGTGGGTTTGTCTGGTGGTCATATTGGCTCTCAGTGAAATTATGAAGAATACAAAAGTCTGCTTAGAGACAACCCTACCTCAACCACTCCACCATCACCCAAGACTAGGTATGCATGCCCCTAACTACCTCAATTCCAACTACAGCTGGCCTTAAATGCAAG
>BHFT01032123.1:0-21485 GCA_004320025.1 Laticauda laticaudata
AGAACATTCGTAGCCGCTTATGAAGTTTGATACCGTTTGTTGCGTAGTGTGTTTTTTTTCAGTAGTTTCTGGGAGTTCGTGGACCTAGGTTAGTTGCTTAACGGTCTCGGAGGCTTACGTCCTATAGGGCTTTTT
Source organism: Laticauda laticaudata (assembly GCA_004320025.1). Classification (NCBI taxonomy): domain Eukaryota; kingdom Metazoa; phylum Chordata; class Lepidosauria; order Squamata; family Elapidae; genus Laticauda; species Laticauda laticaudata. The sequence goes on from BHFT01032123.1 coordinate 136, forward strand.
GCCGATTTTGTAAAATGGTCGGTTCGCAATGCGGTTAGAAAAAGAGCACTTCTTTTTTGCGTTGTCGGTTAGGAGATGATTCTTCCATCTCGATTGCTGCACTACCAGGTAATTCTGGATAGCGCGTCTGCATACGAATTCGACACAGAGTCTTTCCTCGTTGGGATGTAAAAGGTGCGGGCGGGTTGCGGTTGTGCGCGCCATTTCGTTGTCGTCTGGTGAATTTCTTTCTCTCTCACCGGTGCGTGGCTTCGGTCTCTGCGTTTTAGGAAGAAACCCGACGAATCCCATCCACTCGGTCGCCAAGTGGGGTTTGTCGCGAAAAAACTCGAACGAACCGGTAGACCGGGGTTCCAACAAGCAAAAGATCTATTATATGTTGTAAGATCAGGATGTAGAAAAGAGGAACGTAGGCAAAGGCCGCGCGGTACTTTTTATATGTCTTTTGCCCTCTGTTTTCTGGTCTTGGTAGGCCAATGTCAGTTGTTTATTTTGCCTGCTTCCACGGCTGCAGGGATTGGTTCAAAGGCAACCAATCCCTTTAATCGTTCTTAGCAGCAATGGGATATGCCATTATTTTGAAGCGCTGGTTATTGTTCATTTTCTAGTATACTATTCTTATATCTCGGTTCTTCGTGTTTTTTATCTTGTCGTTATTGTTTTGTGTATTTTTTGTATATTATCTTTTTTTTTTGTTCTCTTTTTTTTTTTTTTTGTTGTTTTGTATTTTTTGTTTTTTTCTTTTTTGTTTTTTTTTCTTTTGTTTTGTTTTTTTTTTTTTTTGTTGTTTTTTTCCTGTATAGCGGTATGCGGAGAACGGGTAGGTATGAAGCAATTCTTCCTTGGGTTTTTTTCACGCCTTATTACCCTTATTGCCATAACCCTGTCTCTCGAGCTTCTGGGGTGCTTGACTCCTCTTCCAAGGGGGAGAAGGGTGTGTTTATTGAGATGTTGTTTTATCACTTTCTGGGTGTTGGGAGATAAATACTTCCCTGGACAATCAGACACTTTTGAAGAAATAATTTGAATAATTGAATAATGAAGCAAAGCTTTTAGTGACAGGGAACCAAGATGAGTGACATTCAGCAAGGCTTCTTGGCTAGCAAACGTGAGCTTACATACCCTTTCCGAGTTTTGATCTAAAACTGGTTTTTGGTGAAGGTTAATTCTGTACTTGGTGACATTTCATCCTGTGTTTATTTTTTTTCCCCAAATATTTTTTATTTCAATCTGCATATGCACAACAATACATTAACAGTGTGGCATCAATATCTCATACATTTTAGTTTAGGCAAAATTAATAATACCAATCATATCTCTCAATGCATATATTTCACATTAATTCATAATCCTTCAATGCTTACTTTCAACCTTTCAAAACTCTCTCCAAATGCCAACCACCATATCAGTTAAACATACCTAGCAATTCCATTGTTCAATTTTCTCCCTGCTTTTATTTTATTTTCTAAAATAAAATATTCTCATTTGTCAAGCAGTGTGGTTCCAGGTTTCACATCTCAATACAAACATGACCATAGTTAACTGTTCATTACCGTATATACTCGCATATAAGCCAATCTCGCATATAAGCCGACCCTTAAAAAACTGCCCCAAAATGAGGAATTTGCAAAAACACTCGCATATAAGTCCGACCCCCACTCTCATTCCACTCCAAAGTTCTTGCTGCTTCAAAGGGCTTGCGTTGTTTCCTCTCGCGGCCTTCACTACTTTGGAGTCTTATAAAGGAACAGCATACGACAATTCTATTTGCTTTCTCTTTAACATCAGACATGCGGTTATATTTCTATGAATTTTTTTACCTGTAATGCTTTACTAAAATGACAGAGAAACTGGATTACAAAGTTGCATGTGACATTGCAAAAACTACAGCGAGTCACGTGAATAAATGACCAATCAGAGCGTGTTATATCCGGTCTGGTAGAAAAGCAAAATGGAGGACCAGAGTAAAAAAGAATGTGCTGTTAAGTACTATATCGCTGTATGGTAATATCGATAGTTGCGTGATCTAGAGAGTGGTGTCATTTCGTCCATGCGTTTAGTGTCAGAAATCAGATATTATGCGCGTACTTAAACCCGAGACTCCCCAATATTTGAATATAATATAAAAAAAAAAGCATATCTTAAGTCGGTCTCTATATGCGAGTAATATACAGGTAATTATTTAACGTTAGTTTCATATGCGTCTCCTATTAATTGTTAAATACTTAAAGCTTTATTCTTATTCCCTCAGTTTTCTACATTCCAGGTTATTTAAAGACTTTCTCTCTCCAGTTATTGAATTTTTTCTTTTGCCCTTCCATTTATTCTGCTCTCCTTATCCTTATTTTCCCAATCATTCTCCCTTCATCATCCCATCCAGACGGACCCAAATTTTTAATTCTAATCCTTTTCCCCTCGTTCAAAAATTGTTGTTCGTTTTGTGGCTTACAGATGTTGCTATCTTCTTTAGAACATGCCTCCCCCCTGCAGTTTTATATTAGTTTTTGTGTATCTGGTCACCATTTCTAAATTTTCTGTAGTTACAATAATTGGCGACATCTTCAAGTATTAATTTTTTACGAGTGTCCTTATATTCTTGCAATCCAATTTCTTGAGGACTCTGGGTAAGTCAGAATCTTACTATCAACATAATATTTCTCCATTATATCTTCTCCTTTTTTCCTTTCTTTCCTCTCTCCTTAATAGTTAAAATCCTCGTTCTATAATATTATGGATATAATTCAATCCCAGCAGTCCAGTTTCTTATTTCACGCATATCAATTCTTCGAATTTATTTTCAACAATCAAATACCTCTCTGAGTCATTTGTTCAGATGGTCTCTATAAGCCATATGAAACTAGTGTAGCGCATTATCTTCTTTAAGATCCAAAATCCAACTCTTGAGAAGAAAACACGACCACTTTTAAAATCCGTCACTGAAGTTTTTGTCCGCATAAGAATCACAAGAGTAAAACGGTTCCAACAGCAAAGTCTATTATTGTAAGCCGGACTGTAGATTAAGGGAAGCACTGTGACCGAAGACATCTGACCCAAAGGCCGGGCGGCCGCAGAAAATCTTATATTATACTATTATTAACAACACAGGACCGGCTAGTTAGCCAGGACCAATGTACAGTTGCCTTTGATGTGTTGCCGCTCAATCCCTGCTTAGCGGACTTAAAGCTACATCCATATGGCTGTAACAGAAACTGCAGGGAATCATAGAGAATTTAGACTGCGTTCTGGAAAACCCAAGGAAATCAAGTACCATCGTAGCTCTAATTCCCCTCGGTTGTACGATATCTCAAAGATAAAGCCAATAACACTTGCCGAACGAAGGAGAGAAATGGCAGCTCTGTATAAGACCATGTGTAGCGAGAGCACGGCATAATTGCAATACAGGAGAGCTATATGCCCGCGTCCACCGTGCATATGCTCGCTACGGCTACCGTCAAACGTAGACATAGGTCGTCTGAAGTAGGCAGGCTATCTCTCCTCAGACGCCCTCGATGGGCCCTCCTCTGACGATCTCTCCTCTTCCCTGCCTCCGCCTCCCCCGTCCTCTCCTCCGCCACTGGCTCTCCCTCCCTCTCTCCTCCTTTCTCTCCTCCTCCCCCTCGCGCCCTCCCCATCCCCTCGCCCCGCCGCCTCTCGTTCGCCGCGCCGGTGCGCCTCCTTCCCTTCCTCCGGCACGCTCGCGAGCGGCTCCTGCTCGGCTCTCCGTCCACTTCTTCGGGCCGCCCACCTCCCTCCTCTTCCCCCACACCCACAGTCCCCCGTCCCCTCTCTCTCTCCCTCCCTTCCTAGCTTCTGTTTTTCGCGTCTGCGGCTCTCTCCTACACACGTTCTTTATTATTTTTCTGTTTCCCCCCTCTTTGGTGAACTTCCTCGCTCTCTCTCCGGTTCCCCTCTTTCGCTCCCTGTTCCCTACTCTCTCTCTCACGTCTCTCCGGCGCTCCACCATCGTCGCCCTTCACTCCCGTGCATCGGTCTAAAACCATCTAGATCTGGGCTATTACGAGTTTTGGGCCGCCTAGGTCTGTGAGTGTCCGTACGGTACCCATAATGGGTCTCCCGTAAAATTGGGTTTCGCATACACTCAGACTCGACAATGATGGTGAAAACGGTCCTGAAGATCGTATAGAGGAGTAGGTCGGGTCTCAATTCGTGGTGCCTGAAACATTCTGGATGTAGCCACGAAATCTAGGCGTGCGATAAACTGAGTTTTCTCCCCACTCAGTAGTTCTTGCATGCGGGTTTGTTGCCTACTTGTCCGGTACTTGGTAGTATATGTTGGCGGTGCAGTGTGCTGTTCTACCTGTATGCCTATCTCTGGGACGTCCTCTCAGTGTCCATACACAATATTCCGAAACCCTCATGGCTTAAACACATGACCCTTCTTTTCAAGCCCAATACTCGTTGCCAGACCCGAGATGGGGTCCGGCGCCCTGTGAGGAGGCATGTCTAATATACCCAGAGGAGAGAGCTAGTATTGTATCGAATAGTAGGCTCCCGTCACGTGGCGGTACCGTTACCTCGGACACCTAGACAGCGCTCCTGTAGGCCATGGGTTGCATAAAGCTTTGTCTAGATAACCTTGAAATTACCATTTCTGTGCGTTTCGCGGCATAATTTATCCTCTAAGCAAATTGGATAGACGTCCAACCACGACAACTCAGCAAAAACGTTCGTCCCTGGTGGGGGCCCGCCGAAATATGAAATCATGGACTCCAGCAGAACCAGGGGCCCACTTGGAATTTCCGAAGTACCCTTATAGGTGCTTTCTGGAGGGAGATGGTCTGGCTCTCTGAGCATTGATTGGCAGCGAGGTGACCCAATACTCAATGTTCCTGTCAGATGCCACCGGCCAGCCCCAGACATTAGCTCCTTGCAGGACTTTTATCATCTTTAACAATTCCCGGGGTCCCTTCATGCAGCATGCTCAGAACCTCTGCTCCTTGCCAATTGTTTCGGGAATAACCTATCCGCTCACCACAACAGTTGACTCTCACTGTCATCGTGAGAGAGCCTACGGTTTTGTTTCTGGTAATGCGGAAGGTGGGTTTTACAACTTCTCGTCACGATTTGGGCTTGATTGTGTGTCGGCCAGCACTCTGACCTAGCACGACAGCTTTAAGTAATGTCCGGGCTAGAGTCTCATTAGTGGGCTCTGGGTACTATATGCGACGTGGCGTGCTGGCCCGACATCATTCGCGCGGATATGGGTGGTAGATCGGTGGTCAGGTTACGTGGATCGAGTCACTGATGAGGAGGCGAGCTCGAGTCATCGGTCTGAATAAGCTGCGGCGAAGGTCATTACATCCGACTTGACTTGAGGCCATCACTTGGTGGCTCTAGACTGCCACAAGCCGACTGAAGACCAGTCAAAAGCGCATGGACACAAATTTGCTTCCTTACGCGCCGGCTAAAAATTATATCATTAGCGATATTGACTAGAATGAAGTGTAGGCCTGGCTTAGAGCAACTTAACCGAGACCACCTGTCAATGGAGTCGTTCGAGCGGAACAGCAAAAGTTATATGGATCGTCGCCAGAAGCTTAGATTTCCCGCCAGAGATTCACAACACTAGCGTGCGTTCCTGGTTATGCTCTCCTATGGACACATTATCTCGACCGCCCGTACAAGGAGAATCTTCATGGCAAGCGCTTTACCAACCCGAGCGGATCACCTCATGACTAAGGCGTCTCTCGATGCCAGTTGCTGTATTCGACCGCTGGCAAGGCGTGTATCTGACCCAGAGAGTATATATTGTCACCAGATCCGCAAGTGAGTGCCGTGAATAGCCGCCGCCCTAAACTCTATGCACTCGGAAGTTGGATAGAGGACTCACGGATGGCGTACCAGACTCCAGAAATGGTTGGACAGGGATAGTCGGTCGCAAGACTATCACTGCTCGCTCCGAGTATAAAAGGTATCGCGGTGTCGCATGCCATCTGGGAATGAGGAGCGATATATTCAAGCGTGAGACAATCTGCTCAGTATTATATCTCTCTCATGAAGAACGGCTATTCCTATCCTAGTGTTCAAATGTTTGCCACCAAGATAACCAAATTGCTTTTCTTAGTCCAGATAACACGGAGGCACATCGTAAGCCGGTTCTGACGTATTTGTAGAGCAGTCAAATTTAGCGAAGGTATAGGGAAACACATTTTATTAAAAAAACTATCAGTTCACCATCTATAGACCCGACAAGGAGCACTGAGCACTGTATAACCTCCGCCTATTCACGTAGCACTGAGATCTCTTTAGGCTTCCTTCGCGGCTGGACGTTCATGGTTAATAGAGGGACTTATGATGTTATGGTCCCTAGAAATACATGTCAAACCGGTAGAGACCGATGAGAGGAATATACCACCAAAATTCATAAAACTGTATTACCACCATCTCTAGCCGATCTAGGAGCCCAGCTTAAAAAAGTAGCCCGAAAGGAGGAAAAATTCGAAGACACACTCTTTTCTAAGCACAAAAGAAAGTCCCAGCAAGCACTAATTTATCTTGATTGGAAATTTTGATTCGATATTAAGTCCAAGCGTCTTCCCTCCTGCCATTTTGATTGCGATTTAGTACCATTGTTTAAAGATAGTAGACTGTTTTACAAAGATATGGTTTGGTCTCCGTGTTATTTTGCTGAGATCGCTTGACGGAACTCGGAGTCGATTCGCAATTTTGCTACAGTTACGTACTCCTCGGCGCATTGGGATCTATATGACCGTTTACCAGAGCGGCGACTATCTAAACACATAACTAGACAAGATGGCTTTGAACAATAAATGCACTGGAAAATAGCCATTCTACTGTACTCCAAATTGGAGATCTCTTACTATCTGAATTGCCCCTTGTGTGTGGTAACGTATAGTCCTGGTAACCGACACCCATACTCGCAATAGTTTCCGACGAAAAACGGAATCTACTGGACATCCGAGTTCTGTTCATAACCACTTTAAATGGACTACTGTGCACCACTAGTCAAAAATTTAGGCAAACCCAAATATTTTCCTTACCCCCCTGAGGAATTGTTTCAAGATTGCAAACAATTGCATGAAGAGTCCTTACCGCTACATTGGACACCTGGGTAATGACGCCATGCCTGAATTGTTCGGTATAAGTGACAAAGGTGAGCTTCCCTCTGCACAATGACACGAGAGTACGGCCTATGTAGTCACACCACAAGGATTTCGGAGCACGATGTCGACACGCATCCAGAGGTAATCCGGTTGTGAAACTCGGCGGCTTTCCCTATTTTTGGCGAGTAGGTCTACAGGCTCTTCAGCACCCCAGTTGTTCGCGCTACTAGCTTGCATTTTATCTGTTTCCATCGAGAATACTCCGGAGTGCTATTAAAGCACAAACCAGGTAACGTCGCCAGGGTTTCTAAGTGGCGATATATTAGGGAGCTACTTCGTGGGTTTAGACCTGAAAGAAATCAGTTTCCCCTAGACCCGAGTGACACCAACCGCACTGGAGGCAAGAACTAATTCCGGGATTAGCCAGACGTGTGCCGACCCACTTTGGCTAAAAGTAACGCGGAGGGGAACCGTACTTGCCACCTAGCTGTAGATGTCTTTCTACAGTCTAAAATCACACAGTATACCTAAAAAAGACTAACATAAGCCCGACGCAACCTAGGACGACCGGGGGGCCATAGGGGAATATTCCAGTGGTACTTGGCGCATGATGAGACCGGCCAAATCGACACACGGCTCTATATGGGGAAAAAAATTCGAACGCTTAGTTCTTCCTCCCAGTCGGTTCGTGCTCACTCCGGTTCGTATCGCCGGTCATTCCCCGATGCCCAAAGCACCGAAACCATTCGATGCCCAGCGAGGCTCGGCCTGTCTCGGTTCCGACTATTGGTCAGCCGGCAAGTACCTCGCACATGCTGTTATACGATGACGTTGGAATTGGCCCATGCCAATTACCGGGATTCGGGTTTCACCTGTAGTCCCTTTAGTCTTAGTCCCGCTGTTACCCTTTAGTTCTGCGCGGTCGGATGGTCCGGGACTGGTTGGTTTTTGGTGTTCCCCGAGAGCCATGCGACAATGAAAGATCCCGAGTGCCACCTCCATTTCCAGGGCTTTCCTTCCCAATTTTACTGTTACGGACTTCTTTCCGCTTTTCCGTACTTAGCGTCCCCTATTGTAACAGGTTTGATGTGCTATCTTCTCGTGTTTAGCGGGTTTGCCTTGTTTCGCGGCCACTTCTCTCTCCGCATCGCCCGGGGCCGGCTCGAGCCCGGTTGTGGGAGAATTGGCGCGTTCTCTTCGGGCTGTAGTTTTTCTGTTCGCAGACTATTCCTCGATGTGCCCTCGTTTCTTTGCAACTTCTGCAGATGCGTCGAGAACCCTGGCATCTGCCGCCCTCGGGGTGACTTCACTCCGCAGCCAGGCGCATTCCCCGCCAAACATTTCCTTTCGCGTCTTTCTTGCCGGCTATACTGCGGTGGACCTCGTCGTCTCCGTCGTCTGACTCGGACGTCTCGCCGCATAGTCTCGTGGATGAGTCGGTACGCGTGAGATTGTTTCCTTCTCGTGGCCGGGTTTGTTCGTCACCTGCTTGTGTTCATCGTCTCATTGGACTAAACGGCCCGACACTTATTTCGCCGAGCTCAGCGGCTGTGGCTTCCGCGAATGGCCTCAACTAGGTATCTTGGGCGCTTGTTCCAGGAGAGCTTACTTGTGCGCCGTGATCGCTTAGGTCCCAATATTATCGGTCTCTCATAGTACTCGTCGAGGTTATAGAATATCGCACTCTCCCCTATCTGTCGGAGGCAGGCTACGAAATCAGCTATCCGTCTCACCTTCTTTCTGGTCTTCTCCGGTCTAGAATTCGTGCCGGTCTTGATGAGGTTTGACACCGTTTGGTGCGTAGTGTGTTTCAGTAGTTTCTGGAGTTTCGGCACGCAGTTTAGCTGTTTAACCGTCGCAGGCTTCGCCAGGGCTTTTGCCATTTCTGAAAACCGGTTCGGTGCCGCAGTGCGTGTAGAAACAAACGCTCTTTTGCGATTTTCTGAGATGTCTCCCATCCTCATGTGCTCTCCAGGTTACATCTTGGAAGCACGGTGCTGGCGTACGTAACCCAGTCTTCCTCGTTGGGATTATAAAAAGTATGCGGGCGGTGTGCGTTTCGTTCCCAGCCATCTATGTTGTTCGTCTCTGGAGCGTTCTCCTCAACCGCGGTGCATCCCGTTCTCGCGTTTCAGACGAATCCACCTTCGTCCCAGTGTTTTGTCTCGGAAAAACACGAGTAGACGGGTTTCCAACAGCAAGTATTTATGTAAGCCAGCGATGGCTAGATGAGGAACATTGAGCTCGAGCCGCGCCCGGGTTCTTTTATACATTTTTCTGCCCGGCCGGCCTGTGCAGCCCAATGACAGTTGTTTGTGTATTTTGCCGCCTTTCCCGCCCGGCCTGCAGGGATTGCATTCAAAAAGAACAATTCCTTTTCGCTTCTTAAGTAGCCAATCCAGAATGTGGTATTATTTGAAAGCCGGTTATTTGCATACAGCACAGAAAGTTTTCCTTGTACATCAGTGGTGGCTCTTGAGTCCTTTTTACTTGTACTTTCTCTTAATAATATAACACTGTTTATTAAGTTCTGCAATTTCAATCATAAGCTATTATTCTTTCTTTTCAACACACTCAATTTCAGCATTTTAATTATGCCTTTAAGTGCCCATAATGCAATAACTTTATCCAGTTTAATTCTAAACTTTGTCTGTATTAAAGGATTATTTCTCGCTTTAAATTTTCTTCTCCCAAATGAGATCCGCATCCAAGTTTTATAGGATCCAATTTCTTTCTTACTTCCTCGGTTCACACTTCCACACACTTCCCTCTAATACAGCCCTTTTATTTTAACACGGGAAAGCAGAGAACGGTAACCATCAACAGGCAGAGTGTTCTATCGAACTGGATTGCACACTCTGCTTACCTAGCTGTTGAACAATAATCACAGCCAACAAACTTACCTTTGTTACTTATATCGAGGGGGCCCAGGCCGTTTTTCAGGTTATCCACTCTCCGGTGACCTACCTCTCTTATTGCGTCGTGCGCGGACCTCTCTTACATGTCAGAGGAAAAGAGAGGAGAATGGGTTGCACAGACTCCCTCCTCAATAACCACCAATCACGACAGAAGACACGATTTTCCCAAACCCAGAGTAAATGGGGCGGGTTCTTGCGTCTCCGTCAAGATCAGGACCTGCAGCAAGTGAGGCTCGGGGCAAAACAGCACGTGATCGTGGATTTACCACTCCAACTCTCCATACGGAGGAACAAAAGTTGTTCGAAGAGTCCCACATCCTCTGGTGTTTATTGATGCGGACTAACTTTTCCTCTATTCAGTCCTCGTTCAAACCAGGAACAGTACCTGTAATGTTGGTTTAGTTGATTTGTATCGTGTTGAATATTTATCCATGTCCCTCATGGTTTCTTTTCCCTAAATAAAATATTCTTGTTGTGAACGAGGGGGAGTTCTATTCATTCCCACTCCCATGTATTTTAAAAATACATATCTGGCAACTCTCCTTTTGATGACTTTTCTCTATACTTCCTAGAGGACCCAGATGAATGCCAGACCTTTAGGCCCAAACCTAAAAATTAGTTTTAAACCCAGTCCCTTCCTGAACGGGGGAGCGCGGCCATAGAACCGTTTCTCTATAAAATCTGGCCATGTATTTTTCCTTACTTTAGTTCATTCCTGTGATGTTGTAGTGATAGACCAACTGAGTTATCCTCCTTTAACTGAGTAGGAGTGTCCAAAACATCCTATATATGCGATCCCCGCCATATTTACTTGGAGTTGTGACATATTCTCTGAAGTGGGCAATATAAAAAAATAGACCCTCCTAACATGCCTAAAGTGGGAGTATTCACTTTAATATATAAGAGAGACAAGAATTGCGAACCAGTCTTTAGTAATCTCGTTCACCAACTGCATATAAGTAACGTAGTTTACACTTACACCATACAGAAGGTGCTTTGCCCCATGCAAGAATTAGTAGTATAACTTCTGGGCTCAATGTAAAATCGATTTTTGTATTTACATTTGACTCGCCGCTCACACACTCTTATGGAGGCCCAAGCTGTATTATTGCCTCCAAGCTGAAGCTTTTTGTATTTTTGTACAGGTAATCCTTGACTTACAACAGTTCATTTAGTGACAATTCAAAGTTACAATGGCACTGAAAAAATGACTTATGACTATTTTTCACACCTATGATCATTGCAGCTTCCCCACTGTCATGAGAGGCCAGGTGAGAAGCACCCCTTGACATGAGTGATGCTGAGTTGGCTACGCCCACCCAGTCACATGACCACCAAGCCACACCCACCAACTAAGCCATGCCTACAGAACCTGCTGTTAAAAAACCTGAATCCCATCCCTGGTACAGATGAAGCAGATTGTGAGTTTTCGGGGAAGAGAAGCAGACAGGATGATGGGGGGGTGGGATTCTGAAGTCACAATCTCAAGTAAGACCTGTGCACTACAGAAACTAGGCGTGTTACTAAAATTAGTCCTATAAACATGCTCATCTTCCAGTCGGCAAGACGGCTTCCATCTAAAGGCCACTCTGCCAAACATGACTGTGGGGGAGATGCCTGGATTATGGTGGCTTCACTTTCTTCAGTCGATATATCCCTGGGTCTCTCGGGAGCTTGCCTCGCCTCAGTGGAGCCAGGTCTGACACCGAACCCACTTTGGTAACACCTGCAATGTTGCTTGCGAGTCCTCATAAAAATGACAAATGAAAATATTACAAAGCACCCAGGAGTGCTGTGGATAGTATCTGGCTCGATCTCTCCAATTTTATGAGAAACCGCTGACAGCCCAGATGTTCGTCCATTGGGCACTCCACTTCAGTCTAAAGGCCCTGTCACACTGCCCAACGGATGCAAAACGTTAGTAAAAAGGACACAACGGATGAGAAAAATGTTATGTTCCATCCGTTGTTATCCACTCTCAAGGGGCGAAAATTTGCATAACCAGAGCGGATAACACGGAAAGGAACGGACGGGGGGAGGACCAGAGCGGATGGAAAGCGGATGCGGAACGGAGCCTAGCGGATGAAGCGGATGGAGCGGATGGCACATCCGTAGGCTTCCGGGGCCGCAGCAAAGCGGAACGCAGAACGAAAGAGCAGTGCACAGCGATGCACAGCGGATGCACAGCGGATGCACAGAGGAGCCTAGCGGATGCCCACAGCGGAAGCCTAACGGATGCCGAGCGTTAATTGCGCATGCGGGAGATGCATTGCGTAGCCCCACGGATTAAAGGGAAGCAGCTCGGAAGCAGGTCACCATTCAGAGGAAAGACCTGCTGCTGGACACATTGATTGCCTTGCCTGCGCCTGTCTGCATGCCTGCCCTGCAAGCCTTGCTGCAAACCTTGCTGCTAGCCTCCTGCCGACCTTGCTGTCTGCCTCCTGCATGCCTGCCTCGAGCCTTGGTGCCTGCCTGCCTGCCAAGCCTCCTGCCAGCCTTGGTGCCTGCCTGCCTGCCAGCCTTCCTGCCAGCCTTGTGCCTGCCTGCCTGCCTGCCAGCGCTTCTGCCAGCCTTGGTCCTGCCTCCTGCCAGCCTTCCTGCCAGCCTTGGTGCCTGCCAGCCTCCCCTGCCAGCCAGCAACCCCACAAACCATGGGGAAGACAGAAAGCCTCAGCCATCTGCTGCCAGCCCTGGCAAGGGAGGGCATCCCACCCCCTGGCCTCACTCTGCTTCTGCTGGGGCTTTCTGTAAGCACGGGCTCCTCTTCTGGGGCTGGGGCTTCTGCTGCTTCTGCTTCTGGAGGAGCTGATGATGACTGCTCTGGCGGTGGTGCTTCTGCTGGTGCTTACTCTGCTGATGCTGCACCCAATGGCGCCCAGACAAGCACTCCAGCACCAGCCACCTCCACAGCACCTGGAACCCTTCACCCTGAGACTGAGCACACCTCCAAGTGACCAAGAGGAGTGCCAGAGACTGGCGTGGGCTCGCTACCTGTGGACTTTATTTTGGACACTTGACTTGGTCATTTTTCTTTTATAGCTGTTAATAAAGTCTATCTTTGATTCACACAATGCTTTCATTTCTTTTTTTTAATAAAATCTTGGTGGAAACTTTTAGAAATGGTTTTAAGCCTTGCATGCTTGTGGGATGGGTTAAGATAGCAGTGGGGGTGGCGGGAAACCGTGGTGGAATGAGAGGGATACTTTGGGATGCGGTAATAGCTGTGGATAGAATAAACCTCCGGTGCAAGCATAGTGGGACTGTATGCGTCCACCTCCAGGTGAACCTACTGCCTTTATTATCAATATAATGTTTAATAATCATGTCAACACAAACACAACTCTTTATTAAATGCCCTGATCATTGTAGGCCACTCAACATACATGGGCCCAATCTCATCAGTGTGATGAGACAGGCTGAAGGAAGCATCCATTAAGCATCTATCATCCTGTCTTGCCACTCCACCGCTCAGCTGGAGTTGCACCAGTGTTTCAGGAGGTTGCGCTGCTTCTTCCTTCACGTGAGGCTCTGTTTGGGGACTTGCACATCCTCATGTCTATCAGGTTTGCCCTTGCCTCCATTCCCCAGGCTCCATGTCCCCACTGCTTGTTGGAGCGTTCATGAGCCATGTTCTGCACGACTGCGGCTAGTGGGTGCGCATGAGATTGTGCAGGATGCAGCAAGCTTCCATGATCCTCCCACGGTCCTCTGGGCGATGCTGCATTGGTTGGACAGGTTACCTGGAACTTGTTGCGCCCAGGATGCCAAAGGCGTTCTCACACCGCCTTGCCCTGGACAGCTGTAGTTGAAGATCCTCTCTTCACGGGTGAGGAGTCTGGAAGTTAGGGCTTCAATGCAGTAGGTTCTGAGGGAGAAGGCGTCATCCCGCACGATGAAGTAGGGCACATCTTGCGTGTTGTTTGCGGCAGTGGGTCTGGATCTGGGAAGACCCATGGTGAGGTTTGCGTTCCGTTCCTCCTTGAGGTGATTGGCGTTGTATACCTGGGCATCTGAAGCTGACTCGGCACACCTCCTGCTGAAGCATCGATGTACATGAATTGCTAGTCAGCATCGCCATGGCGAATAGAGGATGATTGAAGAAGCCTTGTAAGTTGAAATAAGTGGACCCCGACTTGGTGGCGCTTTGCAGGCCAGGTGTTCCCATCTATGGCTCCAACGGTGTGGCGGGTTCCACCTCTGTACATGCTCTGCACTTTTCTTCCAGCCTTTTTCTTAGTGGTGGGGCACTGGAAGAGCTCCTTCCATATATTCTCCGAATGATGGCCTGAACCACTTCTCTGACCACAATCGCTGAATGGTGTTGTGTGACACCCTCGGCCGTACTGCATGCTCCTGTTAAGGTGCGTCCCTGAGGCCAGGTGCCAGAATGAGTGCCACCTTTGAGGCCAGGTCCCAGGCTGGGCGGAAGTTGGTGTTTGCCTTGGTAACTGGGTGTCAGTGCTGCAACTTCGTCAAAACATGGCTGGAGGCATCCTCATGAGTTCTGGGAAACGCCCGAGTGTCTTTGTTCTGAGGCTCCACCATCAGCTTGTTGTCAAGCCCGTACTCTGTTCTTCTCCTGATCCATCTTCGACCCAGACGCTTCTTTGGCCGCCTCTTTTTCTTCCGTAGTAGAGTTCAGAGAGCTGTAGATGGCTTCGCACTGTTGCAGGAACGATGGTGGCGGTGCCAAAAGGATATTGTTACGATCCATGGTGGACATGATGCGATGCTGTGGAAGAGGAAGAGTCAGATGAAGGCTTGCAGAGGTCTGCACAGTGGGCTGCTGGCGTGAAAGTGAGATCCAGTGATATTGCTCCCCTTTTTTAGGCAATATAGGTTTTTCCACTATGTGGTCCCTTTTGCATCCTCTAGGCATCCTTCTAGCATCATCCTTAATATCGGAGATAGGGTCCTCTGTTGGGACGTTTTTCCGTTTTAAAATGCTTTCTTTGCGAGCTGCATCCGCGTTTCATCCTTTTCCATCGTTCCTGCATCCTTTCGTTCGTCCGTTCCTCCCTGTGTCCGTTTACCGCTGAGCGGATCGAGTTGCGGCAGATGCATTAGCGGATGCCTAGCCAGACTATAGCGGGATGCGTTAATGATGCCAGAACGGATGCCTAGTGGAGTGCCTAGCGGATGGCAGAACGGATACATTGGATTACATTTTCCACGAAAAAGTATTGAGCAGCTCAAAACCCTTCTGACGCGATGAAACGGTCAATAGACGGATGCTGGACGGATAAAGAGGAAGCAAAACGTATGCAGTGAGTACAAAATGGAAGCATCGCATTAACTAACGGATGGCAAGTGTTTTTCTCCGTTTTACATCCTCTTTCCATCTGTTGGTTCAGTGTGACGGGCTTAAGGAACATGGCTCAGACTATTTTTGAGAATAATTTGTGAGAACAATCAATCCATGGAACAGCCTCCCTCCTGGAGTTGTGGGTGCTCCATTGCTGAAGGTTTTCAAGAAAGAACTGGACAACTGTTTGTCTGCAACATTTTCTGGAGCTGAATACAAGGTTAGTAGGAACACACAAAGGAATTAATTATGACATTTTCAAAACAACAAGGTTGAAATTAAACACACACGTCCCAAAGAGGCTTTGTAATGAAAGAGTTGGTAATGGTGCAGGCTTCTTTTTATGAATTAAAATTCTCATCAGGGAAAGTTTAATAAGAGAAAACAAAAGTCCTTTTTCCACCACAGGGCTTTCTTATGATGCAAGCAGAAGCCGTGTAGGAATTGAATGCAGGAACACTTGAATGGTTGCTGACATAAATATTGATCATGCTATTTCCTTTTGGGATAAGGATGTTTTGTGAAGCAAAGAAAAACTGTAACAAGCTTGAGTAGAGAGAAAACAAACCCCTGCAAAATGTAGGTTATATGAACACAATTCACTGTCCCTCTCTACTTCTCTAGCCCTTATGTCTACAGAGTTTCCATGCTGCTTTGTGCTTTAAACTTCTTACTCATTTTGTTCTTTAAACTTCTTAGTCATCTTTCAGAGCCTCTCATCAACTCCATTTAACCATTAATTTTTGGTCTTTATCTTACTTTTAACCCAATCATTCCTTCATTTTTAATTTATTTTTCAAGGCAATCATTCATTCACAAGATGGCAGCAAAGCGTTTGAGTTTCGCTTCTTGCTCCACTGTTTACTAGATTTACAAGCTGACCCCATGGTAAAACAAACAAAACACTACATACATAGTGTTGTATGTACATACATACATACATACATACATTGCACCCAAAGAATCAAGTTTTTTTAGTTGTAGTTGTGAAACTGGTGTGTGTATGTGGGTGGGTGTTTGTGTGTCACTGTTTGTGTGTCACATGTTCTGCACAGGTATTGGATGATAGTTCCCAAAGGAAAGAAAGGCTGCCAGTGCCCACTGCAGCCAGGAGAGGACAGAGGGCAGGTGAAGAGATCTGGGTGAGACAGGGCAGCCCCGCAGGAAACCCGAAAACCAGCTGGAGCCACCGATGGCCACGACAGCCCCAATGGAAGCTGCACATCGAGGCACCTTCCATTGCCCACCTGTGTGTCTTCAGGTGGGACATTGGAGCAGACCGGCTCTGGAGTGCAGCACCTTGCCTCATCCTCTGGGAGACAACCCCTCTGCCTTGGAGACCAAAATCAGTTCCTTTAGCTAAATTCTCTCTCATCCTCCTAGTCTGGATTAAGCATCCACCTCTCTTCTCCTCAGTTTCATTTTCCTCCTAGGAGAAAACGGATGCAGAATCTCTGGGCTCTGCCTTCTCAACATCACTTTTTCCAACAGATCATTTTTGACTTTCTAAGTACCAAAGGTCATTTTTTAAAATATTGCATCTTAAAAAAAACAACCTCTTTCTCTCTGTGTGTCTCTCTCCCTCCCTCTCTTCTCCAGAAACTTGGGAAACTCTAGAAAAATGAGATTATAAAAGCCTAATCTAGCACAATACCATTCAAAAACAAAAAAAATCCAGATGTAACCAGTATAGTTGCATATGGAACTATCTGATAAACTGAATAATAAAAAGGATAAGTATAAACAAATGGAAAAATGGACTGAATCTGCAAAGATGAAGTCAGAAAGCTAAAGCTTAGAATGAACTAAGACTTTCAATAAAGATAAAAAATAATTTTTAAAACTTTCTTTCAACATGTAAAAAAGAAGAAAAAAAGTAAAGGAAACAATTGGTCCACTACAAAGAGAAGATGGCAAGGACATGACAGGCAGCAGGGAGAAAGTTGAACTGCTTAATTCATTCTTTGCATTTTTCTTTACATAAAAGGAAAAAAGAGTCCAAGCCACCAAAACCAGAACTGTAGACAAATTAGGAATACAAGTCAAAATAGGCAACATGGTAAGACAACACCTATCTAGTCTAGAACAGGTTGAAATTGCAGGACCAGATGGATTACATCCTAGAGTTCTGAAGGCATTGGCAGCTGTGATCTTGGAACCACCAAACCACATATTTCACAGTTCCTGGAACACCAAGGAACTACCAGAGGACTGGAAAAGAGCTGATGAAATTCCCACCTTCAAAAAAGGGGAAAAATTGATCCAAGAAACTATAGAGTACAGACCAATCAACCTAACATCAAAACCTGGGAAGATCCTGGAAATATAAATTATACAATTTCCACATTTGGGACAATCAGACCATATGTCACTGCTTTTAGCACCAGCGCACATCCCTCTTAGGAGACGGGCTCTGCCTATAATAAAGACAGTGAAATCAATTCCACAACTCAGGACTGTTTTTTTGAGAACACAAATTGGACATCTTTTCCAACCTGACCTAAGGTGCACCACTGCAACTGATTCTGTGCTCATATAACACGACATGCACAGATTCTGATCATTGTAGGATGAACTATTAGGGATCTATCCCATCGAAGCCTTGGATGAACCAAGAGTAGAGAGTGTCCAGCGCCTTTTGGAGCATTTTGACAGGACAAGAGCTTTTTGTCCGGTGATGGGGCAAGATACAGTGTTGGCCAGAAGCTAATATAGAAGAAGGTTTCGGCATCAAGACTGCTTATAAGAGGAAGATTGCAGGATAAATTTTTATACGTAATACCATGGAGGCAGGTGTGGCGAGGGATATTCAACAATTACAAACCATTGCAACCGAGCGTTTCTATTGTGAGGGGTACATTTTGTGCCAAGGTCATACAGCCGCTGCGGCAGTAGGAGCGTGCGGGTCGAGATCAAATCCATACCGCGCAAGGGTACAATTGCGAGCGGTCTATTTGAATGGGCAAATACAGTGTTGCAGAGCGGTCGTATTATTTCTGAAGTTTGTAAATGGAGTTAGTCATATAGAAAGGAGCAACTAATGTAGTATGGATTGCAGTTTATTTGGTATTGTTGTTGTGCAAGGTTAATTCTCAAAGTAGTAGAGGAATCAGTACATTGCATTCATGTGAAGTTGAGCTAGAAAAGATACAGATTTTTTTAATTTTTTCAAAAAAGGAGATCTAGTAAGTGTTCTGTAATTAGATAAAAGCTTCATTGGCAGTAAATGGCAATTTTTACTCCTAACAAATACCTGTAGAAGCATAAGGGGCATCTTTTTAAAATTGAGAATCAGATCGAATAATTTTCAGTTGGTTACAACAACCATGGGTTCAAAAATCCAATAATCTGCTGCCTCAACTGACCACCTTCCACTGAGAATTATTCCCCAAAGCTAAATTAAAGGAATGTACTTTCTTCACATGCTCACAGCTAGTTCCAGTAACAGAGTATATAACTCCCAACATGAAACTCTGGTTGGGACTGCGTTTCGGGCTATGTATCCAAGGAAGAAGCAACTTGCAGATCCATTATTAAGCTTCTTGAAAGCACATTAAGTAACCAGATCAACTATTTACACATGTCTTATGAAAAGTAGCCAGATAGGCCAAATTGTTGAGTGTATACGTGATATGAGAACAGAAAAGTGGAACACTATATTTTTTCAAAATTTTTATAAAGAATAACCTAAAAGCTATAATAAATGACCTTATAGACAGGACCGAAGTTAACATTAAATAATACATAAAGCATTTTTGAGAGTCTTTTCAACTGAGTAAGCAGTTGATAGATAATAATATGTTCCAACATAACTGCCTTTTTGTCAATTAGAAAGTTACTTGTCCAGTGAAACGACCTGAAATAAGATCTTTTCTTGTGAAATAACTAATTGAGGGAAAACTCCACACTGCAAAGTTCGCAAGTAGCCCATAGCACTTATACTTGCGATGCTTCATAGTGCTTATAACAGCCCTCTTGTACACAGTTTACAAGAATCAGCAGTATTCGCCTTCCCAAAGTCTGGGCCCTCATTGTTACTAGAAGAAATGGAAGGCTGGAAGTCAACCTTTTTGAGCAGTTCAGCAATTAACGCTGAAAAGTGAGCAGTGATTAGCCCTGCCACAGCCTGCTTCTAACCACTAGCATCACCAATGGCTCTTTAAGTGTCGTGTCATAGCAAAATGTTTGGGAATCGATTCATTAAGCAGCTTTTTTACAAGTCTGTGCACCCTTCACAGCATATTGGATTCAAGTTCCTACATTCTCAAGTAATACCAATTTTGCCTGGAATAATTGAGATAATGGGAAGTCAAAATTCACAATCTCTTATCCCTCAAATAAATTAGACACAAACTGATCTGAAGTTTAATACTATAGTTACATCAGAATTCAAGGTTCCATACTAGACTGTAAAAAGCTAAGGAAAGGACAGCAAGCAGCCCGTTCCAATGAACGAACGCTTCAATAGCAAAAGCATCTCATCCAAAAGTCATGTGCAAGCAACTTTTGGCAGAAATGCCTCATTTTTTAAATAGCTGAAAGCTCATCTGCTTGCTGCTGCTATGGTCTCTTGAGGTTGGCAGGAGCTGTCCAGCCTCTTGGTGCTGAAGGAAATTCAATCCATCCGTACTCACACCGCACCAGCAAGATGTAACATGACTTTGGATAGATGCTGTTGCTATGAAGCTTCGTCATGGAACGGGGCTTTGTGTCCTTTTCCTTAGCTTTTTACAGTCTTAGTATGGAACCTGAATTCTGATTAACTATAGATTAAACTTCAGATCAGTTTGTGTATTTATTTAGAGGATAAGAGATTGTGAATTTGTGACTTCCATTATCAGAATTATCCAGGCAAAATGGTAATTACTGAGAATTGTAGGAATTGAAATCCACATGCTTGAAGGGTGCACAGACTGTAAAAAGCTGCTTAATAATATTCCCAAACATTTTGCTATGGACAGAACTAAGAGCCATGGTGATGCAGTGGTTAGAATTCAGTGCTGCAGGCTAACTCACTGCTCACTTCAGCAGTTCAATTCTGAACTGCTCAAGGTTGACTTCAGCCTTCCATTCTTCCTAGTAAAATGAGGGCCCAGATTTGGGAGGCAATATGCTGATTCTGTAAACTGTGTACAGAGGGCTGTAAAGCACTATGAAGCAGTCGAAGTATAAGTGCTATGGCTATTGCGAACTTTGCAGGTGAGTT
The DNA here is from genome assembly GCA_004320025.1 of Laticauda laticaudata. Taxonomy (NCBI): domain Eukaryota; kingdom Metazoa; phylum Chordata; class Lepidosauria; order Squamata; family Elapidae; genus Laticauda; species Laticauda laticaudata. The sequence continues at coordinate 20,650 of BHFT01032123.1, forward strand.
TCCCTCAATTGTATCTTCCACAAGAAAGATTTATTTCAGGTCTTTCACTGACAAGTAACTTTCTTAATTGACAAAGGCAGTTATGTGGAACATATTTAATTTCTATCAACTGTTACTCAGTTGAAAAGACTCTCAAAAATGCTTTATGTATTATTAATGTAACTTGGTCTCTGTCTATAAGGTCATTATAATAAGCTTTTTAGTTTGTCTTTATAAAAATTTGAAAATACTAGTTTCACTTTCTGTCTCATATCACGTATACACTCAACAATTGCCTATCTGGCTACTTTTCATAAGACATGTGTAAATTAGTATCTGGTTACTTAATGTTTCAAGAAGCTTAATATGGATCTGCAGTTGCTCTTCCTTGGATACATGCCCAAACATCCCAACAGATTCAGTGTTGGGAGTTATTGACTCTGTTACTGGAAACTAGCTGTGAGCATGTGAAGAAGTACAATTCCTTTAATTAGCTTTGGGGAATAATTCTCAGATGGGAGGTGGTAGTTGAGGCAGCAGATTATTGGATTTGAACATGGTTGTTGTAACCACTGAATTATTCGTCTGATTATCAATTTAAAAAGATCCCTTATGTTCTACAGGTATTTGTTAGGAGTAAAAATGCCATTTACTGCCAATGAAAGCTTTTATTAATACAGAACACTTACTAGATCTCCTTTTTTTAAAATTAAAAAATCTGTATCTTTTCTCACTCAACTTCACATGAATGCCAATTTACTGATTCCTCTACTATTTGAGAATTACTTGCACAACAACAATACCAAATAAATGCATCATTACATTAGTTGCTCCTTTCTATATACTAACTCCATTTA
>BHFT01032125.1:0-10520 GCA_004320025.1 Laticauda laticaudata
CATCCTTAATATCCGAGATAGGTCCCCTCTGTGGATGTTTTTTTCTGTTTTAAATGCTTTGTTTCCATGCTGCATCTGCTAGGCATCCGTTCTGCATCCGTTCTGCATCCGTTCTGCGTCTATTCTGCTTCCTCCCTGCGTCCGAGCGGATGCGAGTTGTGCAGATGCGCAGCGGATGCCTTGTGGATATGGTGGATGTGTAACGGATGCAGAACGGATGCGTAGCGGATGCGTAGCGGATACAGAACGGACGAATTGGATACATTTTCCACACAAAAGTTTTGAGCAGCTCAAAACTTTCTGAGTGAATGAAACGTCCATAAACGGATGCTGGACGGATAGAGAGGAAGCAAAATGGAGGCAGTGAGTACATCGCATTAACCAAGCTTTTGGCAAGCTTTTTTGTCCATTTTACATCCTCTTTGCATCCGTTGGTGCAGTGTGACATGGGCTTTAATTGTGTCTTTGTGTACACCAGTCATTATTAATTCACTTTGGCAGTTTTTTTTACACTTACAACAAGCAGGTAAATCCTCGGTTCCCTAAGGACCCCATTATGTAATCTAAAGTGAGTTAAATTTTTCAGGCTGAAGAGTCAGAACGGGAGGTGGGAGAGAAAAATCAGACAGAGAGCTCAATAATAGAAATGGTACAGTCTCTATTACACATTCTGTGACCTGACCTCCTGTCTTTGGATCTCTCCTCCCCTGCCCAAAAAACGCCTTTCCTCTTATTCAAAGTTTTATGTCCTACTTTCCAAAAGTATCTAGAATACCAGCAATAAAAGAAACAATATGGTAGTAAACATTATTACTTAAGTCATTATTAAGAGGAAGAACAGGAGGAGGAGGAGGAAGATGCTTTTGGCAATAATTATTTGTACCAGCCTTTTTGGTGGTAGGCATATGCATATGCATCAGAAAGTGCAGAGTAGCATTTTATACACATGTAATGTACTGTATAGTAGTAGGGTTTCTTTTAAGTAACAGGGAGCGCATGAAAAAGAAATAGTCGAACCCAGTCCTCCCCTTTCTGTGTTAAGTTCCTATTTATTTTGTTTTTCAATGTAGGAAAAAATTCAAAATGTAAACCATAATTTGGAATTTGAATTGATAGGGTCTGCTTGATTACCTAAAATTTCTATTCCCTTATTCTAGTTCATCCTACTGAATGTGTAGGTTAGGAATGACAAAAAATGAACAAAACAATAATTATACTCAAAATATGAACTGAGGTTGGATTAAATTGGTTTTCCTCACCAATCTTATGAAGAGCATAAGTGGTAAAACCAAATCATTACAAGTGAATCTGGTATTCTCTGCTCGTTTATGAGTTATCCCCTTCGTAAATGGATGTATATGTCTGCTGTAAAATAAGAGAATGGAGTGTTAAAACAAGAAAGGGGACATCTGAACAATTCAAAACAGTTTCTTCCATTGATAGGTGTATCAGTAACTGATTTTGAAGGCAAGTTCAAATAATAGCTGTGTGACACACACATATACATTATCACCATAAGCAAAGGAAAGACACCAATTAGTGGTACAAAGTATTCTCCTGTAGATGTGAGGANTTATAAGAAAAATATATACTGATTTAGGATAACAACAGACCATGACAATCTCACCATGCAGCTTTTCCTTCTGCTTCCTAGAAAAAAAAATCAACCTAATTCTTTCTGGCCATATGTTCTAAAGTTAAACGTGAATCATTTTTTTTCTTTAATCATCAGTCTGAGAAGGAACATAGCAATGACATCCCCACTCCTACTCCTATAGTAAATGGCTAAATGGAAACACATAACTTTGATTCTATTGTTTCCCAACCCACTAATCTTGTCAGAATTCAGGAGAAAATTATTTGCAGAAGACTGTTAAGTGTTTGGCATTTCTATTGTGAAAACTGTAAATGTTATCCTTAGGCTAAAATAACACGAGGACTTAGATTTCATGTGAGAAAAATTGTCACTTTCTCTAAATTATGATCATTTCCACACTAGTGATTTATTGCATCTTCTAGAGTCACCCAACCATTGTTGTGCCAAAATAACAGAATTGTGGACAGGCTCTATATCACTTCAATGATAGCTGGGTGATGCTATGAAGAGGTTGTAAGTCACTAGTGCAAAAATGACCTATGTCATCCTTCAATCATTTACTGCCTACCCTCCACATGCTTTGAACCCAATTCAAAGGATTGATGCTGATCTTTATAACCTTGAACAACTTGGGCCATAATAACTCAGTAAAAGCCTGTATATAACTGGTGATTACAAGAGGAAGATCTTCTCAATTGTGAAGTCCTGGTTGAGGAACACCTTTCCTAGGGAGATGCATTTCATGCCCACCCTGATTTTTTTTAATGCCAGACTAGGTTATTCTATTTTTAAAAAGGATTTTATTAGTAGTATTTGTTATTGTAATGGATAGAACCATGTGTATGTTTTAATTTTCAAGAAAATTCCAGGCAATTAATGTGGTCATTCTTGTTGCACTCTTCTTTCTGGCAGAATACTTTGTTTCCTTCAGAAAAAAAAATATAATATAGAAGTTGTATCCTAAAATGGTAGGTTTTTCTTCCCATGTACAAGTATTTTCTTGCTTCAAAGAACCATCCTTTTCAATATCTTCTAAGGAAAATGGATTGTCCTCCATTTTTTTATACTTCACACTAATACTAGCAAGCTTCCAATATTGCAAGTTTTCTTTGTTCAGAAGGAAGGACTCTTGCCTGAGTACCATCACATGAATGATTATTTGAATCACCATTGAGTACTATTGAGAGATGCCCTCTACCACTTTTTCCAGAAAGAATTTGGAATAATTTAATGATCTCCTAGGACTTTCAGACTTGCAAGATTGATATAAGCCTTCCCAGGTAGACCAGACAGGAAATAACCAGGTGGGCTAATTCTACTTTATAGTAGGACTACATTAATAAAATCTTGCAAGTTGGAATGTACACATTTTGATAAGACAGAAAGAATCATATCTGAGTTTCTTTGTCTGTTATGCAGTTGCAGGCTCCTACCCCCCCCCACCTCCCAAGTTTATTCCCACATCTGTTACATGCTGGGTCAACTAACAGTAAAATGTGTTCATATCAGATGCTACATACCAGGTTGTAAAGGCTATACTCCAATTTACATTGCCTTTGTAATTCTTATGGATCATTTGAGAAGATACATAACTTTTAACCTTGTAGGTTTGAGGGCTCATTTATTTGCCAAGGAATCCAGTGATAACTAGTTGCACATGCCAATGAAGTTATTCTGTTGCATTTATCTCCAATCATTCTGGTTCCTAATTTCACTGGGTCTTTTCCCCACAACAGTTATATTTCACAAAATCAAGAACAATTTATCCCCCAGGAAATGGTGCATAACGCACCGACATACCTACTGTCCCTGTCCTAATGTTCCTTTTTATTAGTATCCATTTCATGTATTCATAATCATGTTTATACTTATACCTGTTATCTAATATTTGCTTGACAAAATAAATACATAAATGCTTCCAATTGAAGACACCTTGACATTTCATAGAATTCATTTTCTTTCATCCCTTTCTGACCTTCACCATAATCTTCCCAACTCACACTATCACACTATCATATCACTATCAGAAAATTTGAACTTGGTTGTGTGTTTGTTGAATGCTTGGAATACTTAAGGAAAGTGGAAGGATATGACCATGGAACCATAGACTTTCTGGATATTAATGAGGTTAATTCTGTCACTTTCTTCAATATGTTTGTCCCAATGTCAGTTCTTCAAAGTAGTCCAGACCAGAACACCAAAATTATGAATGCTGATACTACTATTGTAAAGTTACTATAATAGAAACTTGCAAGACTGAAGATGCCTTTCCCTTTCCTGTCTTTACATTCCAGAATACTTGGGAGAGTCAATTATGAGACAATTACTCAATTATATTCCTGCTATTACATTCCTGCTATTCCTTCGGATTTCATTTATCAGATTGTTGTCCATGCTGCAGCTCCTCATCCTGGCTCCCAAGGTTATTCTCACAGCCCATTATATCTAGACACTTTACAGTATGTCAAAAAGTTCTCCAATGTCACCTGAAGACTTCCACCAGATTTTAAAGGTTTTGAGCCATCTGCATGGCATATCTCTGTAGAAACTCAAGGACAATCTGAGCCCCTGTGGGCATGGAATGATGTAGCCAGAAAGAGCATTCAAGAGGAAGTTATGTCAACCATAAAAGAGAAAGAGCTCTTTTGGGAAAATATTCTTTTTTGCTTCATTCTATCACATGATGCCAGTCGGCAATGTGCTCATCCTGTCAGCCATGTTTCTTAGCCTCAGCAGCAATTAATACAAGATTCTGCAGAGAAGCAGTTGCTCATGCAGAGAACTGGGAAGCAAGAATCAGCTACAAGCTGCCAAGGCAGAGCCTAGTCTAGTCCATTAACTTGGGGGATGTGAATTGGGAAGCCTTCCTTGGCTTGCAGCCCAGTTTGATTACTTTAAGCTGACAACAGGCCTTTCCATACAGAAGCTAATAGGTACTTATAGTAGAAATTGCAAGTAGTGAGGAAAATATTTGCCAAGTTTTGGATGGCTGATTGCCTTCATATGGGTGGCAGGGGCAGAAATCAAGCAGCAATTACAAAGTGAAACAAAGTTTTAGAAAAATAACACATCATAAAAATAAAATTTAAAATGCAAATGATAATTTCCATCTTCCTGAAAAGAACAAATTAACTTGTTTATTTTGATTCTGGTATGAGTATTCCAGCCAAGTATTGGTTTTCAGATGTTCTACATTCTTTCATAGAAGAGGTTGAAGATTTTCACTTCTTTGAAGTAGAATTCTGCTTTGGATTGGATATGAAGACCAGGATTGATTAGTGCTTGGGGAAGGAAGGATATCTGGAAGTAGGACTTCTTGAAGTCTTTCAGAGGAAGGTGAGTTTGAGTAGCATGTAACCTTCCCTCTGTTGAACATATTACATCATAATAAAAAAAAATATGGCCAATGCATTTTTTGTGTTGTTTTATCTCTGGATACAGAAGAACATTACAATCTATAAGCACTCTTTCAGAAATAGCCACATTGCATTGCCTTGCATTTCAAGGGACAGGAGCTATTCCAACTGGAAGCAATACTATTCCTGGGATTTGTAGCAGCCAGCAGTTGCAGTGAAACTTCCCTCTTAACACATAGCTCTTTAGTACACTATTTTCTTCCTGAAGCTTCTCTTATTCTTGCATTAAAACATTGCTTTTTTTTCTATCTGTCATAACTGCATAATTTGCCTGTTATAACAATCTGCTGGCATGGTCAGAATGAGTTAAGAAAGGTTCACATATACAGAATTGCTATCATGAATGAATGGATTAATTAATCAACCTTCTTAATCACGGTTTCTCTCATAGAGAATAACATCATGAATAAGAAAGGTTTGTTATGCAGCAGGGATTGGATGGAAGGGTGTCTGAATTTTTGCATCCAAAGAATGGACACAAAATAATATATGGGCATATGGTTGGTAAGAGGAACTAGCAATGTATTTTTTATTGTTATGAAAGAAAAATGTTTATTTAGTCATGAAACTGGTGGAGGAGGGGAGGAGAAAACATTCAATTATTGATCAGCTTGAAAGGTGAGAAGCAGCACAGATGGTCAGGAAATATATAGAAGCTAATATCATAGGAAAAAAAGACAAGAACTAGAGCTGGAGGGGGGAGCGGTGCTAGCCCTATACTTGGGAAGTGAAAACAAAATATATAAATCTGGAAATACGTAAAACAGTTTGGATAAGTCTAGCATATATTTTAAGTAAGTTTGAAAAGTATTGGAAATCAGAAAAGTAATCCCCTTTACATTCAATACATGTAATCAGTAGCATAGTCAATAATAAAGAGGCTACTGATCAGTTGAAATATTCTGATAGCTTGACAGTCACAATATCAATCATCATCATCATCTCTACCACCACCATAGGTGCTTCTTTCAAAAACAAGGGAGAAACTGCTTTTATAGCCCCACTCACCCACCCACCCCATTTGCTTTACTTTCCTCCATAATGAAAAGAATAATTAATGGCTTCCTATTTGGACAGCACACATGCCACAGAAGCTGCACCAAGATGATGGTAACTCAAGCATGCCTTAATTATTAGACATTCCTCAAGAGAACAAGAAAAGTTGCTATCCCAAAGGTATCAATTATGCTTGTTTAATATTGATAGCTCTCTCTATAAAAGGCTAAGCTGCTTGTTTTCACTCCAGAGTAGGTTTTATTTCCATTCTCCTTTTTTTCCACAAAAGAGCTTTTCAGAATTCAGAACTAGTCCCCTTTGAACTTTTGTGGATTTGTCAGAAAGCAGAGGATAGCGAAGGAAAAGAAAACCATAATAAATGAACATCCAAAGTAAAAACCACAAAGCTAGAGAGGCCACACATTTGGGACTAACATAACTATTCTGTAGTTTTACGCCAGTGTTTCTCAACCTTGGCAACTTTCAGATGTGTGGACTACAACTCCCAGAATTCCCCATCCAGTATGACTGGCTTCAAATCCTGGGATTTAAAGTCTGCACATCTTACCTTTGCCATGGTTGAGAAAACACTGTTTTACACTAAAACAAAGAGATGACGTATGTACTGGTCATATTTTAATTAAAACACTTAACATGAGATTAATCATTAAATCACCCAATGTAAAATTTCAGATGCAGTTCACACAAGGGTTGGGACTACAGTTCCAATCAGGCAGGACTCTGGGGAATTCTGAGAATGACAATTTCAGTGCATATGTAGGATGCTGGGTTGGGAAAGGCAATCATAAAACATCAGAACCTAATTTCTCCATAACTAATAGCCAGTGATGTTTTGCTGTATATTGTAAGTAGAGGGTTCCTATACTAAAAAGCAGTATAAACAGTAATTCACTATTTTTCCTAAGAGCACACAACACAGCAATAAATGATAAAAATGAATGGGAATTTTTAAAAAATCCTTATAAAAACAGAGAAAATAGTTTAATGAAAATATGCAAAATTACATATGAAGTGTCTGTATGAGATTCAACACTTTTCAGAAAGAGGAAGTATTATAAAAAGTTCAGCAATCCCAACATTTGGTAATATAAAACAGCTTGGTTTGCTGCTGTTTATGATGATTTTCATGGATGCAACAAAAAATATTGAAGTTGAATGCATTGCAATTCTCAAAGAGGCTTATGTAGGAAAACCATTCATTGTAAATCTTGCATGTTCGCCACTGATTGAAATAATAAAATGTTATATATTCTTTTAACTATTTTAAATATATAATTTGATTCTTTATGCTTCTATTTTAATCCCTGTGCAATTAAGACATATTTATAACTATAGGAAGGTTTATAGGTGAGGTATCATGCAGGGTTAATTCCCCCTTCCCCTTTAAAAATATATTTCAAAAAGAAATTTTGATTGAAAGCCAAAGCAAAATTAATTATATCATTAAAAACTATTGTTCTTCACATTAATGAATAATTTAGACCTATCATTATGAGAATTGGGATTTCTTGATGGGGAAAAGAACTTCCACTTTGAATTTATAGGAGTCATATTGTTTGGTGCCTCTTTTCATTTCCAAGAATTTTTTTTCGTTTGATAGAGAGATTCATTGCCATAGTTACCTCAGAATCTTTTGAAAAGATTCCAATGATTTCTTGCATTTAGACTGAAGTAAGGAAAGATATCAGTATAACAGGCTTCTGCTTGGGTATAATATTTACTTCCAGGAGTTTTATTTCTGTAACTTTGGTGCATCAACAGAAGGAAGGAACAGGGACAAAGTACCATCATAATTAAGGATCTTAGATCAGAAGAAAGCAGAGAATTCATACCTAACTCAAATGTTGATCTTTTCAAATACATTCTGTTCAACATTTATGGTCGTTGTAATTTTACGCTAAAGGTTCATTCACATTCAGAGGCCCAGCTGATTGATGATGCTAGTCCATATAACAATGACATAAACATATGGCAACCTCGCTCTTTTTTTTAAACTATGTCCTCCTAAACTTATCATCATCAAGCCAGCCAGAGTTGCTTTGGATATTGAGTGGCAAATAAATTTAATAAATAAAAACTTATCTTTAATCCATATATGTGATCACTAAAATATTTCCTTAGCACTTCTGATGTAAGATTGTGTTTTCTTGTTTAAGCACACAATTTGGCATTATTTCAGGTCCCCTTAGGGGTGTAATCAGCCTGATACTCAGTGACCACTTGGGAGCACAATCTTTCTCTTTCAAACCCCAGGTTTATTTTAAAGGTCCCTTCTTTTTTGGTAGCAGAAAAGTCCAGTTCTTCTAAACCAGCTTCTATATCTTCCATGTCTGTATGCTAAATCAGAGAGCTAATCACCCTAAAGAACAGTGCAAGGGTCTGCATAGTGAAACAAGAGGAAAAAACAGATAACCTTTCCCAACGTGATTCACAATGCAACTCTCCCCATGCCTGTCACTTATAAATTGGTCTGCTTTTGATGGATCTAGCATTTTTAGTATTCCACAGTAGTACCAATCCCCTGTCTGAGAGAAGCCCATCTAACAATTGATGTCAACTGATAGTCAAATTCTTTATAAAGAGTCTCTGCCAAGCACTTGGTCCAAACATGAGCAAGTTTTGACAAGATACCCAATCCTATCAGTCTAACAAGCTATCAAAACCTGCCTTCTGGCTACATTTTATTTTAAGAAAAATTATTTGTAGTTGTTTTCTGCCTTCTGGTGATGTTTACTGAGAGGAGAAATTTAAAAACATGCTGGGAGTTTTCACCTTGTTAGGAATTGTATACAATGAATTTGGACAGCTCCATTTGGCAGCAGGGTCCCTGTGACTAGGATCTTCAATGAGAAGGGCAAATTTTATGTGAGCCCAGTTTTCTACAGCCTCAGTGGTTGGTAGTTAATATTTTAGCTTGCAGTGTGGGAGAGTCCTAAGATATCTGGTTGCTAACCCAGAATATTATTTGAGGACCAATAATAGACATGCTTAGGTGTGTTCCAAAGTTGGTTGAAGCAGTCCAGATAATGTCAACTGTTAAAGAAAGGTTTATAAACATGTAAGTTGCCCTCATATCCTTAGCTTAAAATCTGTTTTTCCCACCCTCTCAAAAGAAGGTAGCAACCCATGGGAATTCTAGTTCCTTATATGTGGTGCATTCATACTGGTGCAATATCACAAATTCAAGCTCCACACCATTTTTTTTCTGTTGATGACACACAAACAAAACAGGTGAGACTTTGCATTTAAATGCCCTGCCCACCACCCTGCCAATTATGTATCTGCCTCCCCCCCACACATACACATGCTTCTACTTACCAATTTATACACTGTCAGATTGTGGAACTCTATCCACAAAGTGGCTAAAATGACTTAATGAATCTGCTGAGAATCTCAAGAACAGTAGGGCACAAACAATATTTCAAGGAAAAGAGAGAGAGAAAAAATTCTTAAGAAAAGATCCAAAAGGTTCACTGAGATCTGAGTTTGTTCAAAATTGGGCAAATGCTGGCTGACTTGAGGACAGAAAAGTGGGACAGATATCCAAGATTAAGGAGATATGGAAAGGAGAGATTAAAAGAAGAGATTAATCTGAAATAATCAAGCACAAGCACCCCATACAGTTCTCTTCCTTTCACAATATTTATGGACACCCCCATCCATGAAACTGACTCTGGGCAAGGCACAAGAGTAAACCAACCAAACAGAAAACCTCTGCAGATTTTAAAAATCAATTCAACAACCATAATAAATAATAATTGGATGTCAGCATTCATCCTAGGATACAAGATCCAGTAAAGCAGAATCACTTCAATGACATTCCTGAAAAAAGAAAGGATCAAGCCAATCAGACCTTCCACAGCAACCTCTCCCATACTGAGGCTAAGTACCTGCTTTGTAGCACAAGCCACTTAAAGGCTAGGTCCCACTGGCCAACGGAAGCAAAACGTGTGCAAAAAGGACACAGTGGACGAGCAAAATTTCGGGGGTGGCTCCATCCGTTGTTATCCGCTCCAAAAAATGCCCCAAATTTACATAAACAGAACAGAAAACAACGGAAAGGAACTGACAGGGGTATTATGTAGCTGGGATGTTAAACGGATGTTCATAGGAAGCCGAGCGGATGACAGCAGATGGAAACGGATGACACATCTGAAGGGCTTCCAGGGGAGAATTGCGAAGCAGACGCATAGCGGAAAGGGTGGATGCATACCGGATGATGCGGATGCATCATGGACGCCTATAGGAAGAAAAGCAGATGCATAGTGGATGCATAGCGGATGCAAAGCGTTCATTGCGCATGCGGGGAGTATGAATTGCGTCAGCTCTGCAGATATAAAAGGAGGCAGCTCACAAGCAGTCAGCATTTAGAGGAAAGACGTGCTGCCACAGACATCTTCGAATAACACCATGATTCATCAGTCAGGGAAGAAGAGAAAGCCTGTGCCTACTCCTGCCAGCCCTGGCAAGAAGGACAGAACCACCATCCC